>ML872655.1:9130-19514 GCA_009831015.1 Picea engelmannii
TTACAATTAGGGTTTGACCAATCCGCAAAAGGGGATTTGGTCATTTACAATACCCGACATGATCAATCCGCAAAAGGGGATTGATCTAATGAATAATACATCAATAATAATTAGAATACTCTTTGCAGTTACAATATTTCAACAATATATTGGCCAGAGATTATGCCATTTATTAGTGAGTCACTTTGAGATATTTTAGAGGATACTATATACCATAGTAGAAAAAATCGCTAATTAATCGACAAAAATCGCCAAAATCGCGATTTTTTGACTGCGTCGATTTTTTTAATACCAAAAATTGCGTTTTTTTGAAAAAATCAGGAAAACCTCAGAAAAAATCGAAAAAATCGCCAGTTATGCCCAGGATAACTTAAAAATAAGAAAAAACCCTATTCGTTTTTTTTTGGCTCATTGTGTTTTGCATTTTGTGTGGAGCAACAAGGGAAGAGGTTTGTGGAGGCCATCAAGCATATTTGAGGTGTGCAAAGGCAAGGTAGTGAATTCATCCACAAATTTTTAAGATTTTTATGGTGGAGCAGATAGAGAAAGAGCCAGAAGTGGATACCATTTCTTTGGACAATATTGATATATTGTCTAAGTGGAGGGTGGAGGTTGAGGTGCCTCTCTTGGATGAGGCACCTGCATGGTTAGAGGAAGGGGACCAAGAGAAACAACAACAAGAGGAGGAGGAGGAGGAGGAGCTTCATCCATACACCATGGAGGATGATGAGCTAGTTGAAAGTGGAACACCACTTTCTACACATATTGGAGTAGCTAGTCCTCCATCCAACATTGATGCACGATCAAGACCTTCTGCCTCTAGTTCAAGGCCTGGCAAACAACCTCTGATTGTTTCCCGTAAAAGGGGGAGAGGGCATTGATAATTTGATATCATATAGATAGTTGCTAGTTTTGGGACATATACATTTATATATGTGATCATTGATGTCATTTTGTATTGGTTTCAGAGTTTGAGTAATGACTTTGATGTATCGGTTTTTATTTGGCATCCATTGTATCATATATATCAATTATTTCTCCATATTTATGTGCGTATGTGTTTATATGATGTTGTTGTTGCTTTATATATTGAAAAATGTTTAAAATTAAAAAACAAATGAATAAATTATGTATTTTTTAATGTTTGCCAAGGTTTTCCGATTTTTTCCGAGGCGATGTTTTCAGGACCCTTGCTGATGCCAAGTTTTTCTTCTATGCTATATACTATCTATTATATATTCAACAAAGAGATTGTACCCAATTACCTTTTCTTATCTTCTATGCATAATAATCATTATACATGATCTTTATCTTAAACACTTGGTGCCCTAAGTTTGAAGGCTTGTATAACATGAGTGGGGTCTTATCAACATTAATAGGTGGATAAAATCATCTCAATCATGAGATAAAGACAAGCCCTAATGGTAGTGTATTTGCATCAGATATTTTATATTGATGTTAATATGTTCAATTATCGATTACAGTGGCTATGGCGATCATCATGGGTTCTATTCAGATCCCTTGGTCAAAATTCCCTTATAAATGTTTAGCCTATATAAACTTTAAAGGAATAAAAAGGACATAATAGGAAAAGAGAAACAGCATTCTAAAAATAGGTAGCTGCATAAAGTGAGGGATTTCTACAAAGATAAGTTATAATGAAGGCAATAAAGTAGATATTAGAACCTTTGGTAAGAATTAGGCATCTCTCATGGAAATGTGTAACTACTTAGATGAAGCTCACGTTATGTTTTGGAATGATTTGAAGTCGATTGGTCCTCATATTTGCTTTGATGCTAATTGATATTTCACTTAATGGCTATCAGATTTTTCCTTGATGCCAAATATGTTTATATGATTGTTATAGATGTACTAAGTCAAGACTATACCTCTATTAGACTTTGACGTGGTTAAAGCATCAAATTTAATTTTTTGCATTAGCCCTTGTTAGATATCTAATATATTAAAGGGGTGGCAAGTGTGGGGGGATTCTCTATGATCTTGAAAGAAGAATGGAATTAACCTATGTCTGGGGTATTGGACAAGCTGCCAACAATCAGGTGGAAGCTTATGTGCTTTTACGAGGTCTTATCTTGGTTAAGGAAGCTAATGTCAGATCCTTGATAGTTATTGGGGATTCTAGTCTAGTGTGGTTATAAAAGCAATGCTAGAGACAACAAGCGTGGTTATAAAAGCAATGCTAGGGAAAACAACTCTGTTGGATAGCAGGCTTGCAGTGATCATTGCTCAGGCCAAAAAGGAGGCAAACATCTATCCCAAAATTTCATTCTTTCATGTGAAGCGTATTCACAACCTAGAAGCTGATTGATGGGCAAAGAAAGCCACCACTAGTGTTGGGGAATTAGAGGAAAACGGGGTAAGTCATTTTGTTTTATCCCCTAATGCATTTATAATTTAAGGCATGACAGGACACGCAAAACATGCATTTATTCTCACATGAATCCTCTCTGAGCATATCAAACACCTCGCATTGAGATGGGACTTGCAAGGATTGTTCCTCGTCACTCTAGCACGGGAGCTGTTTTATCCGCTCTGTCTATTGAATGCGGGCACAAAGATTTTCATTGACATTGTGGGATAATGTAGCAGTCGGGTTTGGGAGACTGTTACTCTTGTGCTTTGGTAACCAGGCCGACCTTTGACCTCTAGGTAAGACCTTTCTCAGTTGTGGAGTTGCTCGTTTGGAATTCCAATTCTATTACTCCAGGTTTGAGAGGTATTTCAAGGAATTTGGTTAAGGCTATTCAATTTGCTTATCATCCACTTCAACATCAGCACACTAAGCACATAAAGATACACATGCACTTCATTTGGTAGCTTAATCATGATTAGGTTGTTGTCTTGACATATTATTGAACAAAGGATCAAGTTGCCAACATCTTAATGAAGCCTCGGACAAAAGCCAAGTTTCTTCATCTTTGAACTATGTTAGGTGTGCCATGCAAATTCCTTGGCATCCAGTTCAGCATCATTGCACTAAGCACATAAAGATACACATGCACTTCATTTGGTAGCTTAATCATTATCAGGTTGTTGACTTGATATATTGCTGAATAGAGGATCAAGTTGCTGACATCTTATTGAGGCCCTTGACATAAGTCTAGTTTCTTCATCTTCGAACTATGTTAGGTGTGATGAAGTTTTCATTAAGGGGGAATAGGTGTGTAATGCCTTGTTCCTTCTCATTCTATCATTTTGTAAAACCCTTGTCATATTCTAGGTTGTTCCTAAGGGGGGATATTAGTGTATTAGACATTAGGGGTTGCTTAAGATCAACTTGGTCTAATGTACTATAGTCATGTGTGCTTTAAGTGTGTTTCTTTAGTGTTCCGACGGTTATCCGCTTGTCACCATTCTATGTTGTGAATAGGTGATTTGATGGTCCTCCTATTTAGGTATTCATGACACTTGATCCATGTTTTATCACTCGATTGGTCCATGATCTCTATTTAAAAATCATGAAGGATCAATTGTCTGGCACGGCAGAGATTATTGTATTGGATCTAAGCATTCTTGAGCAGTGATACAAATTTTTTCAATTTTGTTGCTTTGTGGATGTTTCCATCTTTGAAGGTTTTACCTCATAAATATTGGTGTCTTGATCTTTAAGTTATTTCTCTGTGATGTTTATTCCTGTGAGTAGCCCACCTGTGAAATCCTATAGAACAGTCAATTAATCGCAAAAATTGTAAATAAATTAAAGGTGGTACCCATTGAAAGGTTATTCACCCAACAAATAAAAAATAGTGAATATTGTTGACAACTTAAAGGTGATAAACATTGGAGCTTATATGCCCTAGTGCAACATGTGATATTCAGTATGGAAATAGAGCTATTGCAACTCATTATCAGCAATTCTAAGGCTGAAACTCAGGCACATGATGATGCGATTTAACAGTCTTTCATTTTTTCAAAAGAAAAATAAATGCAATCAAGTAATATATGAAGCCTTATTTCGTTTATGATGTAACTCTTTCTATTCCATGATATTTATTGAAGTAATATATGAAGCATTGCTCGAAAAAAAATCAATTGTATTACTTTTCATCAACGCCAAGTAGGAATACAGAATTAAGTGTGTACCTTGATTTTATGATAAAATCAACAGATTGGATCCTACTGCTATTAGTAATATGGGCAAGATAGTCATCTAGAATTATGGCGGTTCCTCTGTGTAGTGCAATATTGAAAATAGTGCCGAAAGATCCATTCACAATAGAAAATACACAATTGAGTATTATAAATAAAGTTGCTTTGAAGAAGTGTGTAATTTCCAAGGATTTTCAAGGGATTAGAAGTGCGTGAAAATGAGGCCTACCTGACCCTTATTTGTAGTATATATTAGTCAAGTAGTCTTTTTTGAGGTTGGTCCAGTATTGCACTGCCGGCTGCCTTCTGTAGAATTTATTATCTCTTTGTAAGGTTGGTCCCGCCGTATAATATCATACTTGTAGACTCAACTCAGCTACATTTTTTACCAAAAATATTGACAAATGGCATCACATGAGGTGTAGCCCTAATATTGGGAGGCCAAGCTAATTATAGGACACCGACCAAAATTAATTACGCCAACTTAGTATGAAAAGACAAAACTTGATGTAGGTAGCCAAACCAACATAGGTGGTGGACCTAAAACCAACATAGGTGGTGGACCTAATACGAGGACGAGACCTCGGAATTATACATTTATGACTAGTTAAGATTTTGTGCTTCTAAGTGGGGTTTTATAGCCATATATGAAAAACTGAAGCTATCATTCTATTCAAGGTGAGGATTGCAATTGGGTATGACTTGCACTGGAGATTAGCTATCTGATATATATTCTTTGTATTGGAAAAATATTAATTTGTTCTTCATGCCAGGAGAAAATTGCCGTAAGTTTGGCTACGGAGAGAGGTTCGCTGTTTGATTTGTACTTTTTCTTTTTAATCTGTTACTGTTTGGAACAATGTTGAGCAATATTCCCTTTGTATTTGGTCTAAAAAAGGATATCTTTCTAAAACAAGTTAAGATTGGTAAACATGGTTGTTTGTAATCTTTCTCGTCGCTTATCTATGACTGAAATATCTCGATTCTCACATTTGTGGTTGTCGGTATCTTTGGTTTTAACTTTTATGGTTTTGATGTGTTCATGTGGCCATTTAATCTACTAACATGTGGCAGAAGTTGAAATGTATCTCAATCGAATTTATGTTCGCTCTAAAGGAAATGAAGAATTTCCTTGCATGAAAAATTAAGGAGAAAGTGAGGTTCTGGCAACTATCTGAGACTAGTCCGGTCTCAACTTTGTGCTTAAATGAAATGGGTAATTTCAGTACAAGACATGTTCACTCTGGTACTAGGTAGCTTCAATGCCTTCATTCTAGTAGAGCAGGGATCATACCAAAGAGAAACCTTGTAGTCTTGAAGTTGTTACTAATTGAGGACATCTGCTTCTGTTTGCTAGAGTGAAGCAACGTTTATTCACATTGAAGCAAATATTTGATGTATGGATACTATTACTATAACTGGAATTGTGTCTTCTATAGCATAAGAAGAAAACTCTGCCGTATACAAGAATTGACATTTGTAGGTTAGGACAAATTGATTTCTTTCCGTCTTATAAGGTGTACTGAAATATCCGGTGTATGAATACTATAGGGGAAAGCTGAAAACCCTAGCATATACAAGAATGACAATGTACGGCTTGGCAAAATTGATTAATTTCTTCCTATTCAGATTTATTTAAAATGACTAGCTTTCCAATTATATTCTTCGCAGAACAGCATAAATGGAGTGTAGCATCGGCCAAGTGATATATAAGCAATGATTTCGTTTTAAGTTTTAACCTGATGTCTAACTTTAGAGGAGAAAAAGATTCTACCCTATTTTTCTGATGGGAGTCTTTCTTGAAAGTTTTTAAATTTTACTGATTTTCCTGGAGCATGTACATTCAATTGTCCTTTTGTCATGATTGGATTAGATATCAAATGATTTCTTTAGACAAGGAGAAGAGGAGTTATAAGCTTCTTTTGATATTAGTGGGATTGTTCAAGAAGTTAAAAAATAGAGCTTAATCTTATTGACAGAGTTCATCTTTTCTTTTATGATAATAGGATCTCTTATCAAATACTGGACATGGGTTTTTGCGTGGAAAATTTTGTTTTATACCTTCATATTAGAGTATAGAGAGTATTCTGTTTGAAACAATATCTATTTGGAAAATATGTTTCAATTACTGGTCTGAAGGGTTTTTGTATGATTTTTAAAAATTAGCAAAACTCAAGAATCTCCAAAGATCGTAATTAATATGAACTATCTAACTTGAGTTTAGCATGCTGTCCAAAAATTCTACTTATATCTGCCATTCTCTTTCTTTGCAAAATGCACTTGTGGAAAAGTGAATAACTATCTTAATTCATTATGCAATTAAAAAAACAGTCATCTCCCTTATTTTCAGCCGAATTTATGTTTTTCTTGTAAATGATATTTACTAGATTCTATAGATTTAATTCCCATCGATTGGCAGGAAACTGCGTTTTCAGTGACAGAAAGAGACAGGCTTGGACTTCGCGGCCTTCTTCCACCACGCATTATTTCTTTTGAGCAGCAATGTGATCGTTTCAGTAAGCATTTCTGAGCGACACTGTTCTGCAAAGATCTGCTTTCTCCTCTAAAAGAAGTTTCATATTTTTGCATTTTTAACTTGGAAAATATTTATGTCAGTCTTTACTTTTTCAAATGTTGTTTATTTTTGTATTTTCTGTTTCTGTTGATAGCTGTGTTGTAAAATGCATATATCAATAGCAGAAAACAAGTGCACCAGCAATGGAAGAGAGAAAACATTCGAATAACTTGCACTACTTTTTGGAAGACAATGCATAAATGAGAGTACAAGCTGAGGTGACTCTTGATCTCCCAAAGTAACTCTTCACACTCTGTTTAACTAAAAACTAATAAAAAATTGACTTAACCTCATTCTAACTTATGAGTAACATGTGCTGTATTGACCAAAGTACTACTACTTCCTAGTGATTATGACCATTACACACTTTATCATCCTCCCTTAATGGTCATACAAGAAATTACACCATACTAATCTCTAAAATATACAAACTTTTCTGGACCAAAGAGGTTTAGTAAGTATATCTGTAGCTTGCTCCCGAGTTGCACATTATTGCAGCTCAATTTGCTTGTTTTCCACCAACCATCGAATGAAGTGACAATGTGTTACCTCCCAAACCTGCACTTCTTGTGGTAAAAGCCCTAAAACACAAATGCAACCTTGGTGGAACTCAAGAGGGCTGCCCACTGTTGCCACAGCAGCCTTCTTCTCGCTTTAGGCTCTCCTCTGGCACAAGGGGGTTATCCCTAAGGTAGGATTGTGAAAACTTGTGCAATTCAGGTTCAAGGTGAAATGGAGAAATAGCTTCAGCAAAAAGTAGATTATAGTATAGTTGTATAAATAGGGTGATGGTGGACCAAGACTAGTGTCAATCCATTGGGCAAGTGGAGTCAAAGATAAACTAGGTAGGGCAGAAACTATGAGCTGCTTTCTGTGATAAGGGAAGAATGAAAGTTGAAATGAACAAGCGATATCAATTCTATCTTACTGTCCACAAATGCAGAAATTAACTTGGAGGGATCTTAATTAGGAAAACCTCTAAAATATGCATGAAGGTATATTTACCAATAGGCAATGAAAATGGCAACAAATTTTTGATTAGGAATAAAGATACCCATTCACATGTCCATCAGTAAATACAAAGAGATAAAGGGAAATTACCCACAATTGAACTACTTCTAAAAGGTACAAAGTTACCCATTAATTAGCCCTTCAAAACACATTAGATGCAAGTACTTTCCAGCATAAGTCTTCAGCAATATTGGTCCAAAAATATCACATGCCACAAAAGAAAATCTTTACTTTCATTGTCTTCAAGATATTCAATTAAGCTCTAAAGGGGAAACTCCCCAAATCCAACCATGAGAAACAAATAAGGGAGCTACTCTTTAAATAGTGTCTTTAGCTCAACCTCTTACAATAAAATAATATGAGTCGATTCTAGATCCACTTTCCTCTCCAAGAAGAAATATAAAATATGTAACCACTTTCTATATCCATGCTTCTCTCCAAGGAGTAATGATAAAAATACTATATTCCTCAACCTCCTCAACAACTTTTCCATAAATTAATAATTAATGGATTTAGATCCGCTTTCTCCTTTGGCACACCCTTTAAAGACAATCTCAAGATATGGAGGTGGGGTGTTCCTCAAAAAGTTGGTCAAAATGTGGCGACAGTTTAAACGACAGATTTGCAACCACCATAACTCCCTCAATATTTGTTGGAATTTTTATTATGACCCCAATTGTGAAATCCCGCAGCCATTCTACATC
Source organism: Picea engelmannii (assembly GCA_009831015.1). Classification (NCBI taxonomy): domain Eukaryota; kingdom Viridiplantae; phylum Streptophyta; class Pinopsida; order Pinales; family Pinaceae; genus Picea; species Picea engelmannii. The sequence goes on from ML872655.1 coordinate 17,531, forward strand.
TCTTGGCACTGATTCACAACAATTTGGGCACTTTGTCAAAATATATCTGCTCATGAGCTAGGACGCCCCTCCAAAAATCCTCCAAAAGTGGATCTCATGGATAAGTGTGCAAGCAACAGTCCATTAGTTGTTATGAGTCATGACAACTCCTCAAACATAGGGCGATTTCAACATGTGTGCCAATAAGATGTGGGTCACTCGTCAAATCATGCAAACCAATACCATATAAAATGGATCTACATAGATATATGTGCAAAGTGGGCAATGGTTGTTAAAACAACCTCTTAAAACAAGGGTGCCCTCAAACAATGTGCATGAAGCCTCAATGACCAATCCAACTCTTCATCAAGTGTGCCAAGGGCATGGATCCATGTGCATGCAACTCAAATTCATCAACTAACCCCACAAAATAAGGTGGGCGTTCTAGGAATGAGTGCCATGCCTCAAGGAAAATGCTTAATTTAGGGTACTACCTAGTAAAGGGTGCATGAATGAAGGCACAACCTCCCAAAATAAACATAACACCTCCATATACCTTATGCTACCATGTGAATCAATGTGCAAATTCCAGCAATAACTCTCCAAAACCATGGGCACCAATGTGGAGTGGCCTAGAAAAGAGTACAAGAAAGGTTCATGAAGCAAGCGGCGGCCCCATCAACAATCATAAACAGAGATGATCATCCTCAATATTTGTGCCAATAAGAGGAAGTTAAGGAAATGCTCTATTAAAGATGAAGATTTTTCTGAGGTCCTAACAGGCTGCCAACTAGGTCTGTCTTGACCTCAAGTTGGCTCTAAGTTTCTGCTGTCACAACTGTCTTTGCTGCTGTTTTATAACAACAAACTGTTCAGGAACTTTACTGCTTTTCTGTTACGGTTACATAGCCTTTTAAGGTGCTCTAGCATGTAGTTTTAGTGACCAATAGGTTAGCACATGCATACCATAAATATGTAACACACCTCTTAGATCTTTACAACTGAAATCATGCTGTTCTAAACTCTAGCATACATGAAAATGAACACAGGTATTTTTGGTCAACATGACCCTGGATAAAATCCCCCCGGGGAAAACCAGTTTGGAATATAAGTCTATATATGTGATGTAAAGAATGTGAGATACAACAAGTACATGGAACAAAAGAACCTAATACAGTGGCAGCCCCTCTCAAGCTGCTATACAAGTTCCAGAAGGCAGATGCGCCCAAGAATGGTGCACCCTTCTCCCTTGCTGCTTGAAGCTCTGATGAAGAAACCCCTCCACACAAATCTGACCTTGTGTGTTACCTCTCCAACAAAACCCTCCTCAAAGCAATCTGAGAAGTGCAAGTCCTCTCTGCTAGGTGTGTGCCCTCCTCCTACAGTGTGCCCTCCTCTAAGCAAGCATCCACACAATAAAACAATGGAAGCCAAAGCCTCCTAGAGCCCTCCATGGAAGGAGGTAACCTTGAAACCCTCATCCTCTGCTTCCATCCTCATCTCCATAGCTCAACTCTTCCTCTCCAAGTGAAACCTAAAGATGGATGGATGAGATCATCCCATCCCATCCCGTTTCAAGGCAAAAACATGTCCATTTTGGGTATTTAGAGGTTGCTTGACCAGTGAACAAGTATTTATTCATGGAGATGAAGTGCTTAACATGAGGGTACTTTTGTGTCAATTTCCATCTTTTCTAGTTGCTATCTTTGGAGAAAGAGGGCACTCTACACGAGACCCATCTAGTGCCTTTTCAAGACAAAAGCAAGTCCATTTTGGGTATGTTATCGCACAGTTTGTAGTTTAGGTCAAAGGCTAAAGGATGGAGACCAAACTGGCGTAACATGAACCTTCCCCACCCAATGTCACCTCAATGGGGAGGTTCTTTCTGTTTAGGGAGGTTAACCCAGGGGAGACCTCCCCGACAACCTGGGGTTTTGAAGAGGCTAAGGTATAAAGTCAAGTTTAAAGTTTCCTCCTCACAGGTTACCACCAAGATCAGACAGTC
>ML872656.1:6524-19514 GCA_009831015.1 Picea engelmannii
TACAAGTTAAATGAGTACATCAATAAAAAATAACATACTAACCTTGCAAGTTCAAAATCTGAGCTATGTAGATCAAGAATTGGATTTGTTCAACCGGTGGGTGACGGAAAAAATAAACAGCTCAAACAAAAGCCAAGAACAGTGTCACAACTATAACAATTGTGTCGCAAAGTCTCTTAAAGTCACGTATATATAGATAAAATAGTCAACTAGCCATTAACACCGACCAATGAGATAGACAAAATTTTCATCGCTATTGCCACGAAAATTTGTCGCTATAGCGACGAAAATCCCGACTAGGTTAAATTAAGATTTTCATCGATATTGCAACAAATTTTCGTGGCAGTAACAACAAAAATCCTGCCTTGTTTAAAAAAAATATGAAACTAGTGGAAGCATTGAAAATTTTCGTGGAATGATCCGCCCATATGTAGTAGTGGTGGAGAATACATCTCTAACAAATTCAAAGACTTCTGTAGTAGAGAATTAATTCGAAGAGAACTCATAGCGCATCATAACCCACAGCAAAATGGGTTCGCGGAGAGAAAGAACAGAACGATCATGGGTGTTGCACGAGTGATGTTGCATGATCAGGGCCTACCAATGAATTTGTGGGCAGAAGCATGCAATATTGTGGTTTATGTGCAAAACCGTTGTCCTCATAGAATACTTGGCATGAGTACACATGAAGAAGATTTCACTGGTAAGAAACTTGATGTTTCTCATTTTAAAATTTTTGGCTCATTTGTTTTTGTGCATGTGACCAAGGATTCAAGGAAGAAGCTGGAACTGACTGCTGAAGTTGGGATATTTGTGGGGTACACAGAAACACCCCATAATTATCATGTGTATTTTCCTAACAGTAAGATGACTGTTATGTGACGGGATATAAAATTTGATGAGGGGAAAGCCATGCGGTTTTCGCTTGAGAGGGAGCTAGAATTGCATGCAGAAGAGGAACTATTGATTCCCAAAGATGAGTCTCAAGATGTGGATCAACCACATGAGGAGTTTCATGGAGTGGAGGAAACCACTCAAGCATAGCCATCCATCAGAAATGGCAGAAAGCGCACCACGAAAGCTGACAGATTGAGACTACATGTTGCACAGAATGTAGGAGCCCCTACTTCACAGCGCAGACAGAGACAGTCTCCTAATCGATTTGTAGGATACATGGCTCTCATGAGAAAATGTATTGTGATTGAACCATAGTCCTTTCAGGAAGCAGTGTAGGATCCCACTTGGGTTGATGCTATGGTGGAGGATTATGACTCCATTTCCAAAAACAATGCATGGGAAATTGTCCCAAGACCGGTCGACAAATCAGTGGTAGGTTCGAGATGGATCTACAAGGTAAAGCAAGATGTTGATGGGAGTGTGGAGAAATACAAGGCCAGTTTTTTGGCCTGAGGCTTCTCACAGATCGAGGGGATAGATTATGATGAGACCTTTTCACCTGTTTCAAGGTACTCTTCCATAAGATCCATCCTTGCACTCTCAACGTAGATGGGTTGGCGCATTCATCAGATGGATGCAAAAACTGTGTTTATCAACAGGATCATTGAGGAAGAAGTGTACATTGAACAGCCAGAAGGTTTTGAGACCTTTGACATGGATTCACATGTGTGTAAACTCAAGAGAGCATCATATGGGTTGAAGCAAGCACCCTGTGCTTGGTACACTCGGATAGACATCTTTTTCACCGGATTGGGCTTAACCAAAAGTGAAGCAGATGCAAACCTATACCAAATTTTGGTGGAGGGTAAACTCTTAATCATCGTTCTTTATGTTGATGATTTAATATTGATTGGTGATGAGAAGTTGATACACTCATGCAAGGAGGACCTTGCAAAGGATTTCGAGATGAAGGATTTGGGCCTTCTTCATTATTTCCTTGGATTGGAAATATGGCAGCTAGATGGTGAACTTTTTGTGTCTCAAGGCAAGTATGCAAGGGAGATATTGGGTAAGTTTCACATGGAAGGCTACAAACCCATGGATACTCCTCTTCCAGGAAACTGGAGGAAAGAGGATGCTACTTCTGGAGAGGTAGTGGATTCTACTGTCTATCGACAGTTAGTAGGTTCGCTAATGTATTTAGTGAACAAGAGACTGGAAATTTTCTATGCGGTTAACCAGCTAATTCAAGCGATGGTTAAGCCTACCAAACTCTTTTGGAAGGTGGATAAAGCATGTCCCGAGATATCTAAAGGGAACATCTGAGTATGGATTATGGTACAGACAAATGGATGAGATGAAGTTGCATGGCTTCACGTATGCATATTGGGTGGGCAGCCCAATGGACAGAAAGAGCACATCAGGGGGGATCTTTAGTAACGGATCTACAACTATTTCTTGGTACAACAGGAAACAAATATCCGTGGCACTTAGTTCAGCAGAAGTGGAATACATGGTAGCGAGTCAATCTGCATATGAGGCTATCTGGATGAGAAATATCTTGGTTGGTTTGTTTGGTTCTCATTTAGATCCGACAGTGATTCATTGTGATAATCAGAGTTGCATTAAACTCTTGATTAATCCTATGTTTCATGATATATCTAAGCATATAGATATCCGGTATTATCATATCAGATATTGTGTGTAGCAGAAGATCATGCTGCTTCAATACATTCCTATGAAAGATCAGAATGCATACATTCTGACGAAGACGCTCACCAGGAGAAAATTTGAATATCATAGAGACAGGATTGGGGTGAAGGATAACCCCTTTCTTGTTGAGAGGGAGTGTTGAAAAGTCAACAAGAAACATGTGTCTAATTTACTTTTACCTTAAATAAATTGGACAATAAATATTAATTTATTATCTCATAATTACTTGAAATAATTAACTGAAATGGAAAATCAGTTAACTATAGGAAATTCGAGTTCAAAGGTTGACTGGTAAGACATGGAGGTGACTTGAAGTTGTAATAGAGTTATAAGTGTAGTTATAAGAGTTGTGAGGTAGTTTAACTTAGTTAAGTGAGTTAAGCCCAGTTGTACTAGTTGTAACTGAACTTACACTAGTGAGAGTTCAGTGAATTAATTATTAATTAATTCAAATCAGTGAACTCACATGCAACTAAAGATTCGCCACAGTTAACTACATGCATGTTAGATCCAATGGAGACCTAGTTGATATAACAGGTGAAAGGGACAGTTTGGCTATTAGTTGTGATTTGAGTTAAGTGCACTCATGCAATCACACATGTAGTGGATATTCTCATGAGCATGTGCAAACTAGGCAATTTGAATTCATTGTGAGAATTTCTAATTGCAAGGATTGTGCAGAGGAGGCAGGTTGTCTGGAAACAGAATATTGGCACATGAATTTGTCAATTTTTGTATGACAGTGTGAGACGATTGTATTGTACTGAGAGCTCTTGTATTAGAGTTTTGTATGAGATTGTTTCATGATCCATGATATACATAATATATTATAGTGGGGTTTTTAGCTTTATGCTTTCCCGGAAAAACTTCTATGTTATGTGTTCTTGATATTTCACTTTGTGATTGTGGTTTAAATTTCCACAAGAATATTAGTAGAAGCGATTATGTATTTAACGGTAGAATATAATTGTTAGATCAAGAGAATCATGGGAAATACATTAAGTGTATTGAAATTTCTACAAATTAATGAGGAGGATATTTCACATCACGCAATCAACCAAGAGGAAGATCAACGATAGACGTTGATTTCCTCTCCATCGCACATCTTTCCATTTCGGAAGTCGGGATTGTTGTTAAACCGTGAGCATGTTTGAGTTCTACAATCAACCAGGACCATCGATCTTAAAGTGATCGACAAATCAATAGTTTTTTCAGTTTTGGGATTGGAACACGCATAATATTGTGGTCGTAATGCCCAGTGAAGAGTGCTTTAGGTTCAGTGTGATGCTTAAGAAATAAATTGGTTCCTAGTAAAGGGAATTAAGCCTTGGTTATGGGTTTGAACATGAGGAGATTATATTAAGATCCCTAAGGATAAACAAAACTCTAATATATTATGAGAGAAGACAATTTATTTGAAGGAAACTAGAAAGGAGCAGAACGATCCTAGGACACCCCTTTGTGGGTTTAGAGAAACCTAAGGAGAAATTAGGGTTGCATAATTGTGGGTAAAGCATGGGAGGTGCATCACCTTATCTTTCTACTTCATGATGAAGTTTTATTTATATCTAATAATAGGGAGTTGTATGGGTTAGGACAATTTTTGTTTTTAGTTTCTCTTTGCTTAACAAGTTTTATTCAAGTCAGTGTGTTTGTTGCTAGTAAGTCTTTGGGTCCTTGAGTGTTTGTTTATTTTCTTTAGTACTAGTAATTCCTTGTGGTCAAGAGGCCCAAKACTTTTTTTTATTCAGTCAAGTCAAGTYATCTATRTCAAGTCATGTTGAAGGTTGAGACTTGGTTGAAATCATAGTTTCATTGCAATCMTATCAGTTRCAAAACCATTGGGGTTCCTACAAACCATTATTCTACCATTTGACTTAGTATGTTGGTGTTTTGATAATCATGAAGGGTAAAGTGTATGTTATCTTGTGTTGAGAGTGTTAATCCCTAGACAAAKCCACATACAAATCCCTRTGTTATGTATGAAATAAATTATTAAGCCCTAGATATTGAATTATTACATTTCTAGTGTTATATTTGTATGTYAGCTAGAACCCTTCATTGCACCCTTTCATTATAATTGTATCCTTTGTCTCTTACACACACACACACACACACACACACCAAGGAGACYTAGTCTTAGGATCATCTTATMTCATCTCATATTGTATTCTAAATTGGATATATTGTAAAGGTTTCCCCCTCGAAGTTGAATGTATTCATTGACTTCTTAGTGGTGAGTCATTAATTCAYAKAACTAACATCACTCCACTAACTTAGTGAYGACTCATGAGAAACTAACCACTCTTAACTTAGTGATGGGGCATTGATGAGCTTGCAAACAAAACATTTCATGTACAAAATATGKTGTGCATAGATACACAAYAAAAATTGTTTCTATAGTGAAGCARGGAATATTTAGGACAACAACGRGAATTCAKTTTGGTTGGGGAGTAGAAAAATAAATGCAAAGAGCRATGAAKTCCAACTAAAAKAGGTGCAATCACAATAGACAGGTTGAACTCTTTACATGTAAAAATTAATGGAAGCTAGTAGGAAACAATGAAACAATAATGCTCCATGTAATTTATAGAAGGTTAGMAAAAATGTTAGTCATTAAGCACACACAAATGTTTTCTCATTAATACTATAACTCTTTGAATGAAAAGATAAATAAAAAGGTTGAATTACTCTAAAATTACAGTTWAAATGCTCTATTCTTTAATCAATAGTGTATGAAATTGGATATGCATAAGCATTGTTCTATCAAGTTGTAACACTAATTAGTACAATGGTTCTACTTCATTACCAGTATCCTATTGGTATCAYAGTAAGCTCATAATTATTACCATAGTGTTACTCTTTTACACTTGTATTATCTAGCACATGCTAATTAATMTAGTAGTCAAGCATGAAAAACAAACCTTCTCACAAAGAAGCACCARTTGGTGATGGAATCCAACATCACAAGATTGATRCGCGAAGGGGATGAGTTTTGGCRGGTGGGAAAGTTACGTTGACAACCTACTTAACAAAYTAATGCCCTGGTGCAAGTTACCTCACCRAGTAGTGGGAAATCCTCYAAGGAGTCTGAGTGAGTCTAGCGAAYRTCAATCCYAGGTACAACACCACCTTCCCTGTGTTGTCACCTTGGGTAGGAAGTCTAAAATATTATGGCCTCTATGGTACCACCTACTATACCAAAGAAGAGGGGGGGGCARTCGRCAATCGACACCAAGACCAACAAAGCAGGGYTGATTACTATGTTGGCCCCAATGCGACCTCGTKCTTAACCCTTGTGTTAGAAGGGCTTCCCAAATCCARTGATATARCAACTGGATTTCACTCCCTAACTCAAAGATTTATGTTTGTTTAGTAGCTTTGGAAATTTATTCTCACAATCCTATTCCAAAKCTCTACACCTAAGCTAAGATGAGTTGGAAGAGCCCTAGAAAAGTTGCTAGATAAATTTTAATTAGCACTTGATTTTAGGTTGTTKTTARTCAAAGGAGTGGTCGTGAAACTGATGGYGTTTCGACTTGAATCTTTAAACCATCCAAGAGGAAAATGAAATGCAATAATTTAAACTTCGATGAAAACTAGCTATGGGAAGGAGAAAGAGGTTTTAAGCAAATAAATAATTTCTTKATAGATTACTATGTSTGCACTGCTAATGACAAAAAGTATGAGCTAATTATCCAGAWAAATGGAAGMAAAATGACCCAAATTTTAAAAACACCATGMAAATGTYACAATTCACTAATTAGTACACCTATACAACATTGAAAAGAASAATGTAATAAAGAAAAAATGATACAAATCCTTKTTTCATAAGAGGAATGTCACATAAGGATTTCAAATTTTTATGTTCTCTGGAAATTATTAACCTTGCCAAGACATAATAGGTGTAAACATGGTGACCTTAGTACCCAAGAAATMTACCCTATTCAACCCATCTTTGCTCCCTACTCTTAGACTATCCATTACCCATCCCATCTCATGCCTTGAAAATTATGACTCTCATCCAAAACATCTCTTAACTAATTTAAGACCCAATATAAWTTTTTGAACATCCATTGTAAGCTCAAACTCAAGGAAGACTCCTAAAACTACATGCTACAAATTTTTGGTAACAAATCTCAAGATTTTTGGCAATTTTTGGTAACAAATTTCAAGTTTTTTGAAATTTTTTACAACAAATATTAGGAGTGAATATCCACCATTTAAGTCGTTGATCTCAATATCAAATACCCGAGATCAATTCTTGAAGAAAACATATCTTCAACAAATACCTATGAGTAGATCTCTTATCCCTCTCTTCTCTTCACCTAGCAAAGGACCAACTAGGGTTCATCCACCTACTCTTGAATCATAAGTAGGGTTTTCTTTTGTGCCTCGTGTCCATCTACCCACATTCACTTACTTGCATCCATGCCAAATCCTTTCTGGACCCCTTGATTGGAGACATCAACTCAAACTAATCGAAGCTATTTAAACCCTTGAAAGCATTGAAGGAATTCATACCTAGTTTTGAGTTATAAAACCTCAGAGCTAGAAAAACTTCCAAGCATTAGATTTGAGTTCACTCCTACTTAGTTTTTAGTCATGCATTATTACCATGAAATGAAGGGAGGTATTGGGAAATTCAACAACTCACCATTCTATTTTCCCTACGTTGGCTTCAAGCTCTCTCTCCTAGTTCCCTCAATGAGCTATGTCTCCTTCCTAACCCTTCCCTCGAGCTCTCTCTCCCAGCCGGTGCCCTTTGTGATATCTCTCTCCTTCATAACCCTGCTCGTGATCATATCTCTCGTGTAGTGGCCTTCCTAATTCTTTGTCTCCAGCTTCCTTCTATGGTGTTTCCTGTGTGCCCTAGTCTCATCGACTTCTCTGGCTTCTGATCTGTGTTGGCTTCTACTAGTCTTCTATGTCTCATGAATGGGCACACATGAGTGCAATATTGAAATTTTGTTTTAGTAATTTTTTTTTATAGTTATTTTGTTTTGTTTTATTGTTTTATTATTATTATTATTATTATTATTATTATATATATATATATATATATATATAGATTATATTCAGGTATTTTCTCTCTGTGGAAAATTTGTGTCTCACATTATAGGTGAGTTCTATGTAAGCCATGAATTGGGCATCAGTTTATTTTGTACACATGTTTAAGAAGTCATGAGATAAAATTGATCAGTGTTCCTTAGTCAGATGTCGGATAAGGAGCAATTTTGGCTTCGACTTAAATTTTCCAAGATGATCTGGGAAAGGCTAGGCACCCAAACGCAAATCAAGGCGAGTTGGAAAAATGGGTGCCCACATGAGGAATCATAACAAAAAGGAGGCAGGGCACCCAAACACAATGCAAGGCGAGTTTGCAAGAGGGGTGCCCACATGAGGATTCGTAATGAAAATAAGGCATGGAACCCAAATGCAACGCAAGGAGAGTTGGAAAGAGGGTCGCCCACATGAGGAATCATAATGAAAACGAGGTAGGGCGGCCAAACGCAACGCAAGACGACTTGGAAAGAGGGGAGGCCACATGAGGAATCATAACGAAAACAAGGCAGGTTTCCCAAAGGAAAGGCAAGGCAAGTTGGCAAGAGGGGATCCCACAAGAGGAATCATAACAAAAATGAGGTAGAGTTCCCAAATGTAACGCAAGGCGAATTGGAAATAAGTGCGCCCACCCATATGAAAGGCACGAAAATGGCCACACAAGGGAGCACTAGGCAAGAAGATGAGTCAGATGCCAGATAAGGAGCAATTTTGGCTTAGAATTAATTTTTTCAAGACGGCCTAGGCAAGGATGGGAACCTAAATGCAACGTAAGGAGAGTTGGAAAGAGGGGTGCCCACATGAGGAATTGTAACAAAAAAGAGAAAGGGCACCCAAACGCAACGCAAGGCGAGTTGAAAAGTGAAATAAGGCTTCAAGAAAGGTGGGTATCCTCAATAATAAACATAGACATAAGTGCAAGCAACATCCATAATTGGGAATCTTCCTTCATCTAGGACATAAAACCATGAAACCTCCTCCCAATGTGAGATGTCCCATCAACAAGAAATAAAAGGTATGAAATGTAACATCCAAGGTGGACATCTCCACAAACTAGAAGTTTAAATTAAGTCAAACCCCCAATGATAGCAAGTGTGAGAACTCCAAGAGAAACATCTCGTCAAACAAAGTATGGAAAATTGAAGAATGGCCTCAAATGGTGGATGTCTTCCTCAAAAACAATTCCAAGAAAGTGGATCCATGAAATAAGGCATCAAATATATGAAGAACATATGTGAAATTCCTTCAATGATCAACTAAATCCATAAATAAAGGGGTGGCCCCTCATCAATCAATAAACAAGACCATCCCTTAACATGTAAATAAGACCATCCCTTAACATGTATGCAAGGAGGGTGAGAACTCCACATGGGATGATGAGTAATATTCAAATAAAACCTAAACAAGTGTGAAATCATCCCACAAGGCTAGGGCACTCCATGGCAGGCTCCTCCACCAAGTAATAGGGCATAAAAATATGTAGAAGAGGGAAATGCTCGACATGAGGGTGTAATATATCTCATAAAAAACCATAATATGTGTATGAATCCTCAACATGAGCAAGGGAATTCACCTCATGAACATCACACTATGCTAGACCATATAAACCTAAATGAATGTGAAATCAAGTGATATCAAGGGGATAATTCCAAGAAAACAAAGATGCCAATACAATATTAGCTTAGCCAAAAAATGCTAGGGTGTTCCATCAAGGGATTCATACATAAACATGTATCATCAACCATCCAATGATCATAGATACTCCACAACCAAGTCTACTAGTATGAAAGGAAAGAAATCACAAAGACAACTAGAGAATCAACATCATCTAGCCATCCATGACTACATCACTAATAGTCTCATCAAATGCAATCACAACCCCTAGGCCATCCAAAGATCAACTTGTAAACCTACCTTTGTAATGAAAATCACAAGAGTAGTGAAAAATTACTAGTGTAGACCTCATGTAAAATGACAGGTAACACTTCCAACACAAACTGAATAATTTTGAACATAATCATAATTTCATTCCTCTTGCCAATGCCAATTTCTAGTAGGTTTGATTCCTAGCTTGCAACCCCAATGGATGACCCATCAATAAATTGACTTCATTAACTCAAGTGGATCTATTGTTGATTCTCTTGGTTAAAGTGGATTTAACCACTTTGTTTGATTATTGAATTACCAAGTCGAGTTGATGTCAACATGGATAAAGTTGTTGAGTATTCTATTAGAGACAAAGTCAACCTTAGTAGAGTTATTGAGTGATGGAGATAGCTTAACTTGGATAAAGGAGTTGAAGCCACTATGTCAAGTTGAAGTCGTATTGGGTAGCATTGTTGAGTATCCAGGTTAAACTAAAGTAAACTTAGGTGGAATTATTGGAAGGACGAGTCTAATTGAAGTTTACTTAGGAAGAATTGTCGATTCACCAAGTGGAGATCAAGTGGAATTGAGGTTAAATTTGGTATAAAGTGGATTGATTTATCTTGATTCTAATTGAGTATGGATCAAGCCACTCATTTTTTAGGGTAATGACCCATCATCATCTTCTTTATTTATTACGACAAGTTGGTGTCACCTTGGATGGTATTGTTAGTTCATGTTTCCAAATTGGCAATGACCTGGATACGTAATGAAGAGAAATGAAGAGATCTGTAATGTCATTAACTTAGGTACATATAAACTTCAAGCTTGCTCATTTAAGGATGATGTTCTTCCATCATCTAATCCTTTGAAAGAACTTATACAACATTACATTTAATTCAAGAATTACAAATTACTCAACAATTTCCTTTAAAAATTGTCATTTTTTATACTTTTTAAAGTGGACGATCAAATTTCATCACTTTTAAAAATTTAAATTTCAAAATAGAACGCAACAACTATGAAGATTTGTTGTTCATTTAAAGTTCAAAAAATTATAGAATAAATTTCATTGCTTTTAAATCTCTAGTACCAAAAATCACATGATTTTAAAATAAAACCTAGTAGTGTTGAAGTTTTGTCATTACTTTCAAGTTGGATTTACAGTATAAAAGAAATAATAATAATAATTTTATTATTAATTTGTACTTTTATTACAATAAAAAATTGACACATTTTTTTAATTAGTTTCAATTTTAATTGTATTAATACAAATTGGATATTAATAAGTTTATTATCTATTATATAATCACATTTGATTACATTTAAAAACCCTTTGAATTCTTAACTTCAATAAATTTCATCTAATATAATTTTGTTTGTGAAAATGAGTCTTCGTAGAATGATTAAACTATTGTAATTTTGTATTTCTAATTTGCATTCAAATAGTAAGCATAACAAAATTGCATGGTAACGAAGAATGAAAGAACAATCACATGAAATGATTCTATAATGACACTAGAAGTAGTGAAGTAGATCTTAAACATAAAATTACTAATCCACTCTCATTTTATTTATCTAACATAATTGACCTCATATCTACACAAAATGATATCCTGACCACATTAAATGTTCATTATAGTCATAAAGCTACCCTAAGCACATGTTGAGTGAGAAAACATGCTTTGACACAATTACATATTATAAAATGGCAGTGGGTACATATTGAAAGTTGTGCCCGCATTCAAGAAGAAAGATGAAATAAAAAAACATGTGTATGCTAGGTGACACTTTGATTTTGAGGGTTGATATGTCCATCACATGATCTAATGACAACAAATTGCCAAATCTTAGAGTTCAACATGCCTACCAAGTGGCATGCAAATGAATGGTTGAAGGATCTTTCTATTGGATCTTGTGTGTTGAATGGATGCACACACTTGATTTTATACTTGGTAATACTTACACCACATCTGGATTCCATACACTAAGAACTCCACTCAATCTAACCCACATAGATTAAGAAACACACTAAAAATCAAAATAAATTGTCTCACGCCAACTAAATTAATGTTAATCACAATCACATTATCAATGTTCATTCAATCGTTAAACATTACTGCATCCTAAAAGATTCACTTAACACTATCTAGTCCTTGGGTGTTGGTAGGATAAATAAACCAATGAGAAAGGAACAAAAATCCATGGTGGTTAAAATCCAAGTGGAGTTGTAAGCATGTATTCGACAAAAGCTACAAAATCATTAGTAATGGTTGGAGGGAGCTTAGTAGAGTGATTGCTACTAGGAAGAGTTTAGTGAGGGTGGCACAATTAGTAGGGATCAAAGTATATGAGGTGATCTGACATAGAAAACTTGCAATATTTGAACCACGTTGTATTCTCATGAGATGCCATGTTTCACTATGTATTAAAACTATTGAAGCTCAATCTAAGGGATAGTGGATACTAGTATCCTAGTGATGATGTTTTTTTATCCCTAAGATTGTAAGAAAGTGTTAACGCATTGATTTAACAAGGAAGGTAAGTTGAGTAATCCTATGTCCTACTAGACATTCTCACACTAATTTATATTTTAGGTTTTTGTGGAGTTTCGAATATGTCATTTCTAAAACTATGGCATGGCATTGTCTTAAAACTTCGCAAATAATATAAATTTTCTAAGAGGGTATCATTTGTGTTCTCTCTCAAGAGAATTTGATCTAGGGTATGCATTATAATGATTGATCTAGGGTATGCATTCTAATACTCATTATAATGACCATATATTGGGGTTTTGTTGTGATATATAAATAAGTAGCTAAACATGTGCTTCATTTAGGAGATAAATTTCATTAGGACATGGCACTGATGACCAAATAGAATTGGTCAACCATGATGATGAGAACACCCTGCTAAAGGCTAATTCATTCTATGAATCTGATGTACATGATGTGCCACTTGGAAATGGTAGTATAAACGAAATCAAGGAACACTTAATTCCCTTAAATAAGTTTTTCATTGTATTGTGCCAAATGCACCTTGACTAGTGAGGAGAGAGAAGTGTGCCATGAAGCTCAATCAAGAAACTCATGTAATCTACATTCTACAAGTGGAGCATGATGATTTTTTCTTGCAAATTTTTGATAGTAATATATATCGCTTATTGATAGGTCCAAAGTTCAAGAACTCATTGCCTGGTAGAACCAAGCAAAGCTTGTAGTTGCAAGGATTCATATATGGCCTAATGCAACATTGTTATGCAATGAGTTAGAATTTTCTAATATCGACATGTTATGACATGGTATATATAAAGATGTGAATCCACTAAGGCATGAGACTCTCCATGTGAGTGGAAAAAATGTCCAAAATTTATTCTGAATGGATTAATCCTAGAGAATCATTCTTTTGTATTTTGCAACAAAGCTAGAAGCCAATAGTGCCTAGAAAATC
>ML872659.1:9162-19513 GCA_009831015.1 Picea engelmannii
TTCTATTATATTCATTAAATAAGTCCAAATTGATAACCATAGAAGTCTAGTTTGTTTTTATATAATTAATACCATCTTGATCTTCTCCTACCAACAAAGAAATAGACCTAAACTCATCAAATTATTTAGTCTTACCATTTTTGGGGATAAAATGTAGGGATGTGGAATTGAAATCTCCTAACATCTTACTGGATCTCGTAACTTATTCAATATCTCCTAAATTTATATTTTTAGTGTTATTTTCCCTATCTATCTCTTTGTAAACTGAATGAAAGTATGATACCACTAAATATGTTATCTCTGATAATTTTATAACTATGTGTACTTGAACATCTCAAATTTTCTATATGTTGTTAATATTTTTCTTGGTATTATCATAGTTAAGTTTTTTTTTTGTGTTTTCATCTCTCTTTTCAAATAACACTTCCATGTTTCTCATTATCCATTATACGTTTCTCCATTCTAAAATTCTTCTCTTATTCATTTCCAAATATTTTAATTTCAATTTATGTTCCTCAAATATCTCTTCCTCATTCTTATCATACATATCCACAATTTCCTTATCAACTAATTTTCAACTTCCTATCTTTGCTCTTTTTTCACTTTAATCCCGAGATCCCACTATTCCCTTTTCGTTCTTTAATGTAGTTGCAAACTAAAAAATGGCTAATTCCTTAGATTCATAACCATACTTAACCCACTCTTTCTTGACCAAACCTTGGAAATATTCTTCCTCCATCCAAAGAGGATCAATCTTGAAAGGGATAATTAGCTTACAATCATTTTTATCCATATTGATAAGAATATTCAATTGATATGAACCTTCCCCTATATCCACCCAAGATCTTATCTGATCTATTTGATTTAAAAGAATCTCAGAGACTAGAAATCTATCTAGTTTCTTAAGACCCCAAATTCAAGTGAATTGCTATTCATTTAAGTTAGAATGTGTTTTATATGTTCCCCATCTATCAAGTCTCCCTCCTCTATCTTATTCCTAAAAGTTAAACTCTAATCAAAGTAAAATTTAGGTTTCCATCTAAGATGACCCTTTTTTCCTCGACAAACATATGGAGATAAATACCCTTGCAAAAAGGACTTTACATCATCTTCAAGAAAATAGAAATTATTGTATATATATATTGACACCAATCCTTGAACATAAATTTGTCTAGATACCTAATTCAATAACAAAAAAAATTAGTAAGGAAAATTGTTTTGATCTCTCCCAGAATTTCTTAGAACATATTAAAGCCAACAAATCCAAATATCTCAATAGTTTTCCCATACTTCAAACAAACTTTTGACCCTGTCCCATATATTCTTGGAACTATATAACATTTGGCTTCTCAAATTCCACCAGGAGGAACAAAATAACCCTTTTAGTGTTGGGGAATGAAATGGAACACAATATGGATAACAAAATAAACTTCCAGCTGGTTTTGTAGGATTCTGAGAACTTAAACACGCTGGTGGAAAATTCAAACTAGGGTTTAACAGTCACGGTTTTTGCAGTGGCCAACATGGTTACCAAAGGGGGAGGGAATAGAACCCCCTCCTACAAGCAGGTAGTGGTGGACAGAGGGAAAGGACCACGAGGCATCGATTTGAAAGAACCTTTGACATGAAGCTCGGGATCAGGATCAGAAAAGAATCAAGAGGGAAACCAAGAAAAAATTGAACGTGTGGGGGAAGAAGCCATAGAAGCCCAGAGCAGTGCACAAGAAGATATGAACCCCATTGGGGTATATGGGCACAACCAGGTAAACCTAAAAAGACATTGATACCCAAGTTTATACTGGAAGACCCCTAAACACAACTCTTCCGAGATCAGATGAAGATGCATGCACTGATATCAAAGTTCATTAGCTTGTGGCCCACATAAAAAAAGTTGTGTTGCTAGATAAAATACCACTGGAAGCCAAGTGCAGAAGTGGAACTCCACTTGGGATCAAAAGGATTCTTCACAATAGTCTTTATGAACCCAGAGGATAGGGATAAATTATTTTATAGGGAGACATATTTCCATGCCTCAGCGGGGCCGTACATGCATCCATGGAAGGAAAAATTCTCCCTAGAGAAAGAAACCTTTAAAAATGTCCCAGTCTAGATAAGGATTTACTCCTTACCACTAGACTAATAACTTCCATCCACTTTTAAAGACATAGGGAACAATATCAAAAAATATGTCAAGACATTGGACGCTACTCTAAAAGGTTGATATACATCCTTCGCAAGGCTCTGCATAGAGATGGATGTTTCAGGGGATATCCCGGAAGCCATAATCCTAGAGTTTAGGGATGATGAATGGATACAAAGCATAGACTACGAGTAGATCCCATTTATATGCATAATATGACATGAACATGGACACCTACTAAGGGAATGCCCTCTCAATAAAAAACAAGAAGCAGAAAATACCAAGCCACTACAGGATGAGGACGGTTTTGTGAAGCCAAATCACAAAAGCAGAGGAAACAAAAGACACAAAAATGACCCAATAGGAAGCAACCCATAAGCCAATATTATAACAAAAGGAAGAGGAAGGACCAACCAAGGGGAAGAAGGAGGAAAGGAAAATAATAAAGATAAGAAAGCAAGTGAAAAATCAACTCATGAGAACACAAAAATGCCAAGAAACAAGGGAGAATAGGGAGGTAGCGCAAGTGCTATGGAAGGAGGAAACGAAGATGGCAACACCCCAATGCAGGAAGAAGATGAAGATTTAGAGATGACACCAAGTGAGGTAGGAAAAAAAACCCATATCTCAGAGACATAGTGGAAAGGGAAGGAATCAATCTACCAAACATTCTAGAGCAATGGAAAAGGCAGGGAGTAGATATTGTGCCAATAGACTAACTCGATCGAATCCAATATCTCTTCCTCGTAAGGGAGTAAGTGAAATCTAGAGGGATAAAGAACATTCATGGATAGATAGGACACCTGGGAATCAAAACAAGCGATGGACAACCACAACACTCACCTAAGTAGGAACGACGGAGAAAAGGTAGAAAATCAAATAGCATAGCCCTACAAGAACTAGGAGCCCTACTGAGAAACTCAGGTAATATTACAAATCTCTTCCCCAAATTCCCCCCCACATGTTTAAATGAAGATTATAATGTGGAATATAAGAGGCATAAACAGTCCAAGAAAGAAACGAATCCTTAAAAATAGACTGAGTAAGGAACAACCTGACCTATGTTTCATTCAAGAAACAAAATGCAATCTAGATAGAATGGAAACAATCAGTAAAAAATATTGGAGTAAGTAAAATGTGTTCTCTTTCTAAATCCAACAGATGGTGGGAGGGATCCTCACCTTGTGGAACCCACAATTGGTGAACCTACTTGCAGCAGAGGCCATGAGAAACACACTTTCAATTAACATACAAATTATAGGGAACACGAAGGAAATTCTATGCACTAATGTGTATGGTCCCCAGGTGATGGAGGAAAAAAGGAGAATGCTCCTAGACCTAGAGAATCTAAAGGATCATACACGCAACCTCCATTGGATCCTGGCAATGCATTTCGACATCATCACCATACTCGCTGAGAAAAAAGGGGGCACCAAGAGACTGGACAACGATGCAGAAGATTTCTTAACATTCATTGACACAATGGAGCTTGTGGACATTAGGACAAGAAATGGACAATTCACCTAGAAAAACAAATGACTAGATCACCACCAAGTAGCTACAAGGATAGAAATATCCTTAGTGTCAGAATCCATCATTTTCTAGGGACTATCTTTGGACTGCAAAATCCTCCCTTGGGGGGATCCAACCACTGGCCAATTTAACTGGAAGCTAATTTTCAAACCACACCGAAGAACAAACCATTTAGATTTGATAAATTATAGATTGGTCATCCCACCTTCAAGGATAACATCAACCAATGGTGGTGAGAGGAACGATCAGACCAAGGGAGAAGGATGTTTAAACTTTACAAAAAACTCCAATACATCAAACAAAAAATCAAGGAGTGGAACAAGGAATTCTTTGGAAACATAAACCAGGGGAAAAAAAACATCAAGTATAGAATGAGGAAGCCACATGAATTGTGCATCGAAGAGGGATACACAGAGGAGTAGAAAAAATAAGATATCTAAATGACCCGGGAATGGGAAGCAAGATTCCAACAGGAATAAACTCTGTCAAGCCAAAAGTCCAGAATAAGGTGTCTAAAGGAAGGGGAGAGGAATACAAAGTTTTTTCATAGAAAAAGTATTGCAAGAATATCCCATAACAAAACATTGAATATGAGGGATCAGGATGGGATCGAAAGACAATCCCAACAGGAAATTGAGAATACATTGGTCAATCATTTCCAGGGGATAGCCTAGGAACCCAACCAAGATAGATCTGAGGCCATACAAAGAATAATTCAGTACATCCCCAAGTTTTTCACAAAGGATCATAATATGGGCCCAATAAAACCAATCACAAAGGAATAAATTGACCAAATGGTCAGGGAGATGCCCAACGGAAAGGCCCCATGCCTAGATGGCTTCACAGTGGAATTCTTCAAAGCCTCCTGGGAAGTGGTTAAGCATGACATTTACGGGATGGTGGAGGACTCTAGGAGATTGAATTCCATCTTAAAAGATTTAAATTCTACAATGATCACTCTAATCCTGAAATAAAATGAAGCTAGGACCCCAAATCTCTATAGGCCTATAACTTTATGTAATGTAGTATACCAGATAATATCCAAAGTCATAGCCAATAGATTGAAGCCACTCCTGCCCACACTGATCTCACAGGAACGAGCGGTTTTTGTGGAAGGAAGAAAAATCTTGGACAATATCATCCAATCCCATGATATTATTCACACACTAAAAAGCCAAAGGAGAGGGGGGGTGATAATCCAACTAGATCTGGCGAAGGCTTACGACAAAATAAGCTGGCACTACAAGGAGAAAACGTTGGAAGATTTTGGGTTTTAACAGCACAGGATCAACTGGATAGTAAATCTAGTATTAATGAAAAGCTACTCGCTACTAATCAATGGAGCCCCAACCAAACCTTTCTGTTCATCCATAGGCATAATAAAATGGAACCCGATATCCCCCTTCCTATTCATCCAAATGATGGAAGGGCTAAGGAGAAGCATAAAAAGAGCAAGTGCAGTTGGTGAAATAAAAGGCATCAAACCTTTTGAAAATTGTCCAAACTCCACACATCAACAGTTTGTCGATGATACCCTACTCCATGGAACACCCATGGTAAAGGAAGCAAAGGATTTTAAAATAATCTTAGAAGACTTCAGGGAAGCCTCGGGGGAAAAAATCAACCACTCCAAATCTATGATATATTTCTTCAACACTAATTCATCTATGCAACAAAACTTGGACAATGTTTTGGGGTTTGAACATAAAACGCTCCCAATGAAATACTTGGGAATCCCCTTGACAGATAACACTTGAAAAAATGATACATGGGAAAGAGTTATTAGAAAACTGCAAAAAAGGGTAAAAAACTGGACATATAGAACACTAAACCTAGCTGGAAGGGTTATCCTCACCAAAATGGTTCTACAAGAAATTACGGCGTATATGATGTTAGTGTTCCTAGCTCCCAAAGGAATCCTACAAAAGATAAGAGGAATCCAACGAGAATTCCTATGACGAGGCACAAAGAATAAAAATAAATGGGTCATGCTGGCCTGGGATAAGGTATGCAAACCAAAATGAAAAGGATGCCTGGGGTTACAAGACTCACAGGTAACCAACGAAGCCTATGGGGAAAATATCTGGTGGATATGGGTAAAAGACAATTCGGTGCCGTGGGAAAACCTTTTGGAAGGCCAAGTATGGCCCGAACACCAGGGACCAGCAGAAAATTCGGTTCACGGGCACAAGGGATGGATCAACCATCTAGAATATCGCCTAGTGAAATAAGAACTGGATCCAAAAACATAGCTTCTGGGAAGTCATAAATGGTAGAACAAGAAGGTTTTGGGAGGATGCTTAGTAACATGAACCTAGAATGGAAAATCCAAACAGGGAGGAGGTACAACAGGAAATGATTGCGAAAGGAAAAATAAAATTCCATCATTACTGGAAGCAAAGGGATGGCAGTGCCATATGGAGGTTCTGGGCAAAACTTAATCCACAAAGTAGAGCTCAGATAGAAACAATAACGAAAGTGGTGGAGGAGGAATTGGGGAAAAGGAAAATTGGGGTGTTGGAAGAAGAGGACCAATTGAGGTCGGGCAGGAAAAATGGGGGTGAATTCAACTTAAAGGAAGGACGGTATTACATCGTAGGCTAGGACCAAGAAAATATGGAGCAACAAGGGGAAAATATTTGGAAAAGCCCCCAATGGCCAAAAATCAAAATGTTCAAATGGCTAGTTCCACATAACCGAATTCTAACTTGGGAGAACATCATGAAAATGGGTTTCATAGGTCCCTCTCATTGCCATCTTTGTCAAGTCAAGGAGGAAACAACCAATCACCTCCTCGACGAATCCAGTTACACAACAGACATTTGGGATTGGGCGGAAGACATATTCTGCCAATCCAATAAGATTCAGAGGAACATCAACGTAACCATCAACAACTAGATGGAGGGTTACAATGAAAATGAAATGGTGAACCTTTGTTGGACTCTAATGTCGGGGATGATCATCTGGGAAATCTGGAAAGAATGGAACCGACACATCTTCAGGAATGAAATCATACCGAAAGAAAGGATATAGGAGGAAATAGTCTCTCAAATAAAAGAAACAATGCAGATCCACAATGACAATATGGAGAAAGCGCAACTCACAGAACAAGACTCTCGAATCCTAGATACTTTCCATCTAAATGAACGGTGAAACACCATACCTGTAGGACGCAACCCGCAACTCCATATAGGAGCCTGCAACTGGACTCCCCCTCCGTCAGGGTTCCTCAAATTGAATTTTGACAAGGGGGTCAAAAGGAAACCCAGGAGTGGTTGGGGCAGGTGGAGTGATCAGAGACAGTGGTGGAAACATCATTTGACTGTACGATGGGAGCATGGGAAACTCAACCAACAACTCAGTGGAATTTGGAGCCCTGGAACTTGGACTTGAAATACTAAGCCTCGAAAGGATGACAAACACCATCATGGAAGGTGACTCCACCCTAGTTATAAGCATGGCGAAAAGACTAAAAAATGGCACCAGAGTGGGAAAGGTTCAAGGCCATTAGCACCTTTCACACTCCCTACAGAATATCCAGGAGCATATGAGAACTCTGAATATAGTGGAGTTGCGCTGGGTGGGTAGGTCAGTGAATTCTCTAGCAGATAGGCTCGCTAATGAGGGGGTTGGCAAGGAAGGCCCAGAACTAGACGATACATGGATAATGATTTTGAGTGGGCAACTCAAAACAAACTGCAACCACCTTGCGGCCAAAGATCATGAAGGAAGTTTAAGCATGGAAGGTCACATCGAGGAGGACATAGCAAGGCCTCTTGGAAGGTACAAGGGCTCGAGGTAGAATAGGATTTCTTAACACTCTCCCACCAATAAGCATGCATGATCACAATAAGAAGCAGCTGGATGACCAGAAGAAAGGCCAGTACGCTACTAAGAGGTGTGGGGAAATAACGAGGGAAAGGTCGGGCAACAAGTTTCATGCAATGAATGAAGTAAGGCATGAGGGGTTGATGATAACCAAAATCAATCCACCAGGCCAAGTATATGTACAAAGAATAGCATAGGAAGATCACAAACGAGAAATGGCAGTGATCGCACAGGGACAAAGGAAGACCCATCATGATCATATGAGAATTAACAAGAAAATTGAAGAAAGCGCTCATCACCACGAGAAAACCAATATTGAAAGGACAGTCTCACAGAGGGGAAAGTTCAATAAGAAGAAGGACAACAAAAATATACGCAATCAGAAGGAATGAAACAATAGGGATTATTACAGAGACAAGGTCAGGGAAAGTGAGAATACATGTGAAGTGAGCAACAAGACGAGTAACCAGAACAAGAGCTGTAGTTCGCAAAGTGGGATGGCGTGACTAAAGAAAACCTGAAGGAAAAGGAACCCCCTAGGGAAGAAATTACCGAAGAGTTTGCAACAACTAACAAGAATGGAACAGGCAGTGAAAGATGTGGAGGGAGGCTTCCGAACTATGGTTGCGTTGAAGGGGAAGGAAAGAATCACCCGGTGGGAAAATGAATTAAATAACAAGTGAAAGGGTAATGCATGAAAGGCATTGGTATAGGAAGTGGACTAGGTAACTGAACCAAAGGCCACACAACCCAGGGAAACCCTCTACTAAAAAACAATGGAGATGGAGTGGCTAACTAAAATGTTGATTAGGAAAATCATTTTAGAAAGGGAAGAAGCCATGAAGGAGGACAAGAAGGAAAACAAGACAATGTTGGATGAGATCCTGCATCACATTAGAAGTATTCAAACTATTACCAAACTATTAGTAGAGGTAGAGAGGGACCAGAAATGCAATATGCATAGGTTGGAATCTCAATTCCACCTCTACCTACGCTATGTCCACCACATGGACATCATGCCTACTAATGAACATGGTGCGCCAACTCAAATTAGGAAGACTCGCACGACCTCTCAGAAGGAATATAATAAGAGCCAGGTAGATGGAGAGAAGGAGCACCCCTAGGTGCAAAAACACTTAATAGTTTTGAATTAATGATTTGGTAGTCTATAGGCAGTAAGGCTAGGATTTGTCAGGTTAGCTTAGATATCCTTCACACTTTGGTTTAGGGGGAAGTTTTAGTCTCCATTTTTATGTATGTTTTTCCTCAAACTGAACATGGAAGGTCTGATCTGGTTTCCCTTGGTGGCATATCATGACTATCCCTCATTACTATCAACTTGTGAAATTAAGGAACCCTTGGTCTGGTTTCCTTCTAGGCAGACCAGGTTCCCCACCTTTTCTATCATAATCTTTCTAGTAATATAGATTTCTACACTCACTGACAAAAGAAAAAAGAAATGGAGCACACTATGAAACAAAGAACACTGTATTGTAGACAACTGAAGAGGGAAAAACTATTTCGAATAATATGGATGGTGTTTAAAGACACCATTACAATACTTAAGCATGAAGTAGTGTGGTCAGAAAAACACACTGCATTTTGCACAACTTGATCTACATGATATGTTGTGCAATCTCAAATCACATTCAATATATGATAATCACCTAAGGGGTCTTATTTTATAGGCTCAATATCTAACAGACTCTCACAAAATATAGAATTTCTTGTCCACATACAACTGTTGGTAGTCAGATTTGATTCCACAAAATCTACTCTCTCAAGTCAGCTCGACAGGAACCGATATGATCGACCGACTATCCATCCAAATCGTAGTCAATTGTAGGGTTGGTCAATCCACTACCTGACTATCTTGGACTGTTGGTCAACTTTTCGACTGACAAGCATGTCAACTACTCGACTGACTAATGTGGTGTGTTGGTCGATCACTTGACCGACTGCTTCCATATGTAGGTCAACCTCTCGATTGACTGAACCCAAAATATGTCTGATGAAACATCGATGCTTGATGTTCCAACACCTCCCCATCAACACACAACTCTGAAGGTTTAGGAGGTGAAATTACATCACTGCAACAACCCCCCATAGTTGGATATTCCTAAATCCCAAGAAAAGTGTGGATATTGATAAATATAACTTTAGTTAAATATTTGGTCAAGATATCAACAACTTGATCTTCAGTACAACAATATTCAAGAGAAACAACGTCATTATGAACCACTTGTCGCAAATAGTGAGAATGGAGCTCAATATTCTTCATATTACTATGAGAAACATGATTTTCAGCAATGCATGGCACTTTGATTATCATAGAATATTTTAGTCGATGTCTTAACAGGAAATCCAAGCTTGTCCAAAAATTGATGAATCTAAACTACTCTAGTACCTACTTGAACAACACCAAGATGTTCTGCTTCTATTTTTGATATAGATACTACCTTATATTTATTACATGACCACACCAAAGGTCGAGTGCTATATCAAAACACATACCCATAAGTGTAATTTTGGTCATCTCTGTCGCCAACCAAGTCGGAGTCAGTGAAGCCAACTAGTGAATCTGAACTACGACAATATTTGATACCGAATTGAGTGGTACCTTTCAGATATCTAACAATGTGTTTGAGTACTTTCTAGTGGATTTCTCTTGGATCCTCCATGAACTAAGAAACCACACTAAAAATAAAGGAGATATCCAGTCGACTATGAGTAAGGTAAATAAGACTGTCAACCAATTTTCAATAGAGAGTAGCATCGACAATTGATGTTTGAGAGGTTTTAGTAATCTTCATCAAGAATGAAAAGGAGTGGTACAAGGCTTGCAATAAT
>ML872660.1:19613-33759 GCA_009831015.1 Picea engelmannii
TATAACTCCAGAACCACTCAAAATGGTTTTTGGTATAAAGAAACTGATAAAAGGGGCCAAAAGGGTGACAAAAAGAGGCCAAAAAGTCTATAAATAGAAGCTGGCAACTCATTATCACCATTGCTGATTTGGAAATTGACTCTGGAGACAAAAGACCCCCTTTGCCAGAGATTGTGATTCCAGGAGCTATAGTGGACCAAACGGACTTCTGCTCGGACCAAGTAAGTACAAACTCCCTCATCTTGCATTTCCATACTTCAATTATTGTTTGCTTTTGGATTTGGGGGTGGGCGTTGACCTCAAAGAGGTCGTCCCTAGTAACCCACGAGCTGTCCAGAGACAGCCCGCGGGTACCCGTGCTCAGGGTCAAAACAACGCACGGGTACCCGTGACTATTGCCTCGACAGCCCGCGGGTTACCCCCCGCACAATGAAAAATGGCTTATGTAAGATCTAACCTCCCCCCTTTTTGTTCTGTGATTATTTCAGGATGTACGTTCATTGGAGAGAGAGAGAGCATGAGGCTACCAATGAGGCAGTGGCCGCAAATCCGAATGTGATGGCCGCATTGACGCAATGTGGCTTGGTAAAGTTTTTTCTGTGTCCATATATGCGTGCTCAACCCAGACTGCTGAATGCCTTTGTTGACTACTGGCACCCAGATGCAGAGGCCTTCATGATAGAGGGGAAATCCTTGGTGCCCACCACCGAGGATATCTATTTTTTGACGGGCCTCTCGAGGAGAGGGGAACCCGTTAACCTTCAGAACTTTCCTGTGGGGCCGAGCAAAGTCTCAGAGTTGATAGTAGAATATTGCGTGGCTGGGACCAATCAGGGGACTTCCTCGATACCGGTTAGCAGTATCACCAGCCTTACTCTACAGACTATCTTATCGCTCATTGGGAGAATTACCGGCTCAGTAGCCGTACATCAGGCGTCGCACGCACAGATGAACTGTGCATTTCAGTGCATGAATGCACAAATATATGACTGGAGTACCACACTGTTAGAGAGCATGAAGAGGCAATTGACAGATTGCCGATAGCGGACACACAGGAACTTCGGGTTTGGGACTATCCTGTGTTCATTCTTTTTTGAGAGAGTTCCATGTTTCAGTCCTCGGCTGACAGTACGAGGACATATGGCGACTTTCCCTGCAGTATGCATATGGGCAGCGTTGCTGCCGCGACAGGGTGGTGGGAGGACCACAGAGGCCTTCAATGACGACTTTTTTTCTTGGTTGTCACGGCAGATCCCCACTATCGAGGACTACCCATATGCGGGGATAGATTTTTCTAGAGATCCATCTATACCAGTGCCTCCTGGTGAGGAACGAGGGAAGATGGGTAAGTCTCCGCTCGTACAGTTTTTATTTTGTTTGCATATGTAATTTTTATGTCATTTTGATATATATCATTTTTTTTTTTTTTTTNTGGATAACAGAGTTTCTGATGGGTGAACTTTGTGTTGCGTGCAGATGTGGGACACGTGCGGCCTGCCGATTTTGCACAGAACAAGCGTCGTCCACGGCCAGAGGCCATAGCTGCCACCACCGAGGGAGCAGCAGTAGCAGGGAACCTCCCAGCAGGGGAGGCCGAGAGGGTTCTTAGGCGGGTTGAGCGGAACTTCACTGCGCTCACTCGCATAGTTCCCATGGCAGAGATAGAGGACTTGCCGCCCTCTATGCAGACTCATGTGGTGGGGGTACCTCGAACATGGGTCCGATTGTTTAGGCATTTATCCCAGGCCGTTCATGATTATAACAGGGCCCACAGGCCCTGAGAAAACTTGTAAACTTTTTATGTTCCATGAGCACCTTATTGTATATATTTTTTGAGGGCATAAGCCCTGGTGACTCATTATGATTCCCACTTTTTGAGGTGCTTGCGCCCATCTATGTACTCTGAGGACTTTATGATGTATATATATGGATTTTATTTCTTTTCTATGTCTTTATGGATTATGTGTTAAAAAAAAAATGTATTTACATGTGTTTGATCATGATCTTCTTATATGTGAGCAAGATGCCAATCTAAAATGTGATTAGCTAGAGTATCTGTGATTTGATTTAGACTCCTAGGAACATGAAAATATGTAATATAATCAAAGTTGCATTCCAAGAGACATACCCTAAGGAATTGTCAGTGTAAAGTAGGATCGTGCACATGGTATATTCTGTTTAGCTGCGACACAACTAGTTGAGCGTCTAGATAGACCCAGAGATGAGAGATACCCAATGACAAAGCGTCACGAAGCAACTCAATAACTACGCTATACTCAGCAACATTTTTCGTGGTGTTACCTAAGCATATCCCTCCGGAAGATAACAACTGACACTGTGGTGTAAAGATTACCCAAGCGGCGGAGGCAAGCCTCTGCGTGTGTCGACTAGCACTGTCCGCATACCCAATGAACACCTCGGACTCACTTGACATCTGCCATAGTGACGAAAGATAACATTAATGACACATCCATGACACATTTTTCAAAAGAAACGAAAGAAAGTAATAGCACAAAGACTATACATATGTTAAAAAAAGTTACCCACAGTGACGATGCTATGAGTAATACTTCTTGAGGTAGAGCCCATTTCTAGGCTCTGCCAAAGCATTCCCTTCAAAATCAACCAGATGATAAGCACCCTTCTTTAACACCTCCTTAACAATGAAGGGTCTGAACCACATGGGTTTAAACTTTCCTGCCCCCAGGGGGTCCTTATCTTGGTCATAAACTAGGACAAGGTCGCCCTCAGAGAAAACTCGAGGACGAACGGACCTATCATATTGACACTTGACCCTATTCTTATGAGCCTCATTGGCCAAGGCCGCATCACGACGCTGTTCATCAAGCTTCTCAAGGTGTACTAACTGCTCTTGAAGTGGAGAAGTGTCTGGCAATAACTGTACTGCCAATTTCAGAGATGGAATTTGACATTCAATGGGCAAGACTGCCTCCAGCCTGTAAACGAGTTGGAAAGGTGAGAAACTGGTTGCAGTCTTAACTGATGTTCGGTAAGCCCATAATGCCGAGTATAACATCAAATGCCAGTTGGATTTGGCTGAGTTGATGGTTCGTTGTAGCATTGTTTTAAGAGTTTTGTTAACAACTTCCACCTGCCCATTGGCTTGGGGGTAGTAAGGTGAGGAATGTTCTTGCCATAACCCAAGCTTTGACGTTAACTCGGTCATCATTTTTTTCTGAAAGTGACTGCCATGGTCAGTGACAATCTCTCTCGGGACGCCGAACCGTGCTATGATCTGGTTAAATAAGAAGAGAGTTGCAGTCTCTCCATCATCTTTGAACGTCGGCATAGCTTCGACCCACTTAGTGAAGTAGTCGATAGACACAATGATATAGCGATGCCCCCTGGCTGATGGGGGGTTGCAGGTAGTGTAATCAATCCCCCACTTGGTGAAGGGACCGACGATGATAATAGGAAACATAGGAGCTGGATGTGCCCTCATCTTCCGTGAGAAGATTTGGCACGGATGGCACTTCTTGACCGACTTGATACAATCTTTTATAAGCGTGGGCCAAAAGTAACCTGCTCGTAAAAGTTTTTGGGCTATTTCCAACCCAGACAAGTGACCACCACAAGCTCCTATATGACAATCGTTGAGTACTATGATGGCCTCCTCATGAGTGAGACATCGATGCAAGATACAGTCTACCCCTCTCCGATACAAAGTATCATTGTGTATAAGATAGTTCTTGGCCTGATGGCGTATCCACCGATGCTCCTCACGAGAAGCAGAGGTAGGACACTTCAAAGTATGGAGATAGATCATTATATCTCCGTACCAAGGGTCTGACGATTCAATCAAAAATATATCCCCCCGGATAGGTGATTCCTCAGGCACAACGTCACCTAACTCAACCAGAAGTTCCGAAATAAGTTCTGCGAAGACCAATGACTTATTGGACTTGGCTGAAACGAAGTCTAAGTCAAATTCTTGGAGGATTACCATCCATCTACTGATTTTTCCACCGATTACTCGTCGTGTCAACATGTACTGAAATGGATTCACGACGGCAACGACAGTGGTCTTACAAAATAGAACATAGTGACGGAACCGTTGAACAGCATGAACTACAGCCAACACAAGTTTTTCGAGATGGGTGTAATTAAGTTTCAGTCCTACGAGGCCTCGGCTCATGTAATATATCACGTATTCAGAGAATGAATCATCTTCC
The DNA here is from genome assembly GCA_009831015.1 of Picea engelmannii. Classification (NCBI taxonomy): domain Eukaryota; kingdom Viridiplantae; phylum Streptophyta; class Pinopsida; order Pinales; family Pinaceae; genus Picea; species Picea engelmannii. The sequence continues at coordinate 23,807 of ML872660.1, forward strand.
TGAACTAAAACCATGCCTATGGTTGACTTCGCGGCAGCCAGATATAATAGGAAATCCTTGTTATAATTCGGTGGCCATAGCAGAGGTGCGGTTGTAAGGGTGTGTTTCAATGCATCGAAAGAGCGTTGTGCTGCATCGTCCCAAAGAAAAGGAACGTCTTTCTTCAGTAAATGCATGAAGCCCTTGGTGATTTCGGCATAGTTGGCGATGAAGCGTCGTAAGAAGTTCACCTTGACTTGAAGACTTTGAAGTTGTAAAATTGTGCATGGGGGGGGCAACTGGACTATTGCCTCCACCTTAAGAGGATCAACCATGATCCCCATTGTTGAAATGATAAAACCTAACAAACGTCCTGACATGACGCAAAAGCTGCACTTGCTGGGATTCAAGCGAATCCGTAAGTAGTGACAACGTTCAAAGATTAGTCGGAGGTGCATATGATGATCCTTTCGCTTGCGAGAGTGTGATGCTAAATCATCTAGATAGGCCTCGACTATATGTTTGAGGTCATGAAACGCAAAAGACATGGCCTGCTGGAAAGTGGCTCCAATGTTCTTGAGACCAAAAGGAATTTTTCGATAGGCAAACGTACCCCACGGACAAATGAATGTCGTTTTGTGTTGGTCCTCAGGTTTGATTTGGATTTGGTTATAGCCCGAGAAACCATCCATGAATGAAAAGGCTTCACAACTGGCGCATTCATTGATGATCTGGTCGATGAATGGGGTTGGATAATTATCTTTTGGACATGCCTTGTTCAAATCACGGAAATTGGTACAGACACGAATCGTGCCTTGTTTTTTATCGACTGGCACGGGATTTGACACCCATTGTGTCAAGTGAATAGGGTATATGAACCCTGCCTTAAGCAATTTCTCAACCTCAGCCTTGATGGCTGCTGCCTTCCTAGGATTAACTGGATGAAGTTTCTGTCGAACAGGCTTAGCGTCCAGATACGTAGTGATCTCATGTTCAACTATTTTTGGATCGATGCCTGGCATTTCCTCGTAAGACCAAGCAAAAACATCGCGGAATTCCTTAAAAAGATCTGTGTAAATCTGAATCTCTTTAGGGGAGCAATCCGCTCCGACAAAGACATTCTCCACAATGTCGGGGTTTCGTGAGATATTGATAGGTATCATGGAAACGATAGTCGCCATATTTCCCTCAGCATAGATATCCTGTGTAGCCAAGAGGTTAATGGGACAAGGCTGATCTCCTTTCATGGTGATAGTGAATTATCCTGCCCCGATTCATTGTAACTATGGGAGGAAATATGATCTGTGATGAAGATCTTCCCAGGGTTTGTCCAGACCAGTCATTGCTTCAATTATTACTTTGTCAGAAGACAAGACTAAATCTAACGAATCGGTGTTGACAAGAGAATCCTGAGCCCAGATAGGCTCAAAGAGTGGATCCAATTCTTGTGTAGGAATCGGATCAGGAGTAGCTGAAGTTTGTTGAACCAAAGAGTATGCTACTTCAGCAGCCGACAAGGGCGTAGACATGCCCGCATGCCTTGTCGCATCCATCATGTTTGATGGGGAAGGAAGAATCCACGGATCCTGAAAGTAAGTCATGCGGAACGACGAAACATGGAAAATCTCAGCCTTGTGGTGAGTTGATATAAACTTGACATCGCCTTGAGGAGGTGGGTAATCGAATGTACCCATCAAATATGGGCACAAGCCAAATCCTACGTTAATGACACCGACTTGAGGATTATCAACCAGAGGAACCGTGGATGCTCACAAAGCTGGTTCAGGTCGAGAGAAGGATAACTGATCAATGGTCACTATCCGGCCTTCATGTGGAAACAATAGGACTCAGAAAGCTGTAGCGACCACTGCTTGCATTACATAAGTCCAACTATGACCTAACAATAGATTGTAGTCAATGGGGGCATCAACTACCTCTACATCGACGCACACGGTCTTCCCCCCTAACTGTACAGGGAAAGAAGGAATGATGCCATGCGGTCGGAAAGAACGACCATCGAACGCAGTGAGGAGAGTAGGTGACGGAGACAACTCGGGTTGACCAATGGCTTTCTAGCATGCTAACGACATAACGCAAGTTGAAGCGCCCTCGTCTACCACCGTGCGAAAGATATTCTGTGTAAAAGTTTTCATGGGATGAGCCACTACTATCTGGAACGCAACGTGGTAAGGTAAACGAGGTTTCAAGTCAGTCGTATCTAACATGATGGTACCTAGGTTACAAGTCTCAGTAGAGCCTAAAGTAGTCAACAAGGCTTTCCTCTGAGCAGGGAAACTTTGGAGGACCTCCAAAGCAGAGATAGCACAAGGGGTTTGGGATAAATCTTCCACCACAGAGTAGTTTTGGGTGGCCCTTGCGTTTGGATTTTGAGAAGCCCTCTTAAACGCACCTTTTGGGATGCGTTTGATTGTCTCACCCAATGTCTTCTCGATCTGTAGAGGAAGGGATGGGATCTTGGCTTCTTTTCCCTTATCATAGGCGCTTGGTTTACTATAGTCGTGCACTCTAGTTGTAATGAAAGCGTCACTTTTCACCATATATACGTTCGCGGAAGATGGATTGTTTGGGGGAGGGCAGTTTTCTTGGCTGCCCCCCTCGGTACTCACAGAGGCTTGAGTTAAATTTTTACCATGCTAAAAGGGGTTAGTCAACATGGCTTGTTGTTGTTGTGTGACAAACTTCTGGGCCTCTGCCAGTCGAGGGAATAGGTGGGTTGGGTGGTCTTCCACACATAGGTTGCACGGGTACCTTGCCTTCTTCCTTTCTACGGTGCCCTCACCAGTGTTATCATTTGGTTTCTTATCCCCCTTACTCTTCTTGCATTGTTTTTTCTTCCCCTCGGGTTGCTGGTTGTCCTTTGGGTTAGTTGTCTGTACAGAGTGTACTTCCGACGTTTGAGTAGGAGGAGCAGCCAAAGAAGTAGTCTGGCTGGCCGCTGAGTGTTGTATAGATAACTGTTGCAATTGTTTTGTCAATTGCTCAGCGGGCTTGGTTTGTGCCGAACCAACTATACCATCGGCATGTGGTCCGACTCTCTATCTGGTTTTGTCCAGAGTCGATCGTGGTGCATCCGGCAGGATGGTGTACAAGAGACCAGACTGAGAGTAGATAAGCTCAAACTGTTGAGCCCTCATGATGGAATCTTCCTCGGAGAAAACCCCTGAAGTCGCAACGTCTTTGGATAACTGCGGAACTAAAGAATTAAGGAACCACTCAAGCAGGAATGCTGGTGGGACGGGTACCTTGATAAGACTCTTTCAGCATCACCACTCTCAAATATGATCCAAGATATGGTCCGCTGTCGTCTTCTCGAAATTAGCTAGCAACTCTGTGCCGGTGTCATATCTCACAGGTAACTGGAAATGGTTAAGGAAGGCCATCACTAGTTCGCCAAAAGAAGAATATCGTGAACGATCAAGCTCTATGTACCATTTCGCGACACTCCCAATAACATTGCATTGAAACAATCGCAACTGGACGGAGTCATATTTCAGTGAGTTAGATGAACACCATAAGTGGAAAGTAGTCACGTGATCACCTGGATCTTCATTAGGCTTGGCCTCGAACTTTGGTATGTCCGAAGGCAACTTCGTCGGCATAGGAGGCCAACGCGGATCGTGACAGATGGGGTCATTCAACAACCGTGTTAAATATGGAAAATGTAATGTCGCCAAGAAAGGTAATTTAGGTTGCTGTTGATAGCTGGGATAAAAGGGTCCTGGAGTTGGACTGGCACCAGGTTGCCAGGAAAAGTTTGGCTGCTGGCCCGGGTTCTGGTAGAAACCATGGCCCTGACCAGGGTAAGGGTTTTGCATTTGACGAGACCTCATTTGTTGATTCCCCATGAAGGACATTGGATGTTGGGCGTTCATCGTGTTTGACGGACTCTGGGAAAGATTACCCCATGCCGGTCCCAAGGGAAGAGGCATGGAAGTCTGTCCGGGGTTCCATTGACTATGGAAAGAATTACCCCAGAACAACATTCCAGATGAAGGAACAGATCCTTGACCTGAGTTCCAAGGTCCTGGTATGTGTGCCCCAGCGTAGGAATAGCACCCTGTGCCGACGTAGACTGTCCAAAAATGGGTGTGCCCCCTGATGGGAAAGCAGTGGATGCGAAAGTGTTATTACCAACCGTCCCATTCCAAATGAATGGTGACAAACCTACCAGCAAAGTTTGCGCAGGTGTTCCTCGACTCCCGACTCCAAGTGGACTCGTTTGTGCAGGCTGCCCGGCAGATTGCTGATGCAATCCACTAAGCGAAGGGGACGAAGGAGGGATATGACCTCCAGTGTAAGGAAAAGCATTGAAAGGGACAGGAATGCCCCCAAGTTGAACTTGCAGAGGAGCATTAGAGCTACTTGCCCCCAGACCCAAAGTCTGTAAAGTAGAGGAAGTGAGTACAGGACTAGTACCTGAACTAGGCATACCGTATGAAAACGGAGCGCTTGTCACACTAGGTATGTAAGGAGGTGTGGCCGCCACGATAGATGGGGTCGGTCCATTGTGCGACGTAGTTGCAGCCGAGACCATGGTGGCTCGGACCGCCGACGAAGGAAAGTTAGGAGAGGATTCTCCTGTGGTAGTAACAGTGATAGGAATGGAAGAATTCCCAGAGGAAGTGATTTGTTCCATAACTGGGTTAGGCATTGATAGGATTTCGTAAAATTGAATTGGCACAATAATGTCCAGCCAAGTATCAGTATTTGCGGTTTCAATCACACCAAGATTAGTGGTTGATTCCTCTAGGGGTTGTTCGGGCTCAAAAGCCTCGGTTGCTTCGAAAGACCCTTGATGGTCTAGCTTCTGCCTCAATGGTGGCGGGGGTGGCTCCAGTATAACCAGCGGCAGGCCCAGAAGCCTTCGTGACCGGCAGAGCTCCAAATCCTCCACTGTGTGAGAAGATTCACGACACGCTAAGGTATTCTATATGAACAAACAGTAACACTCACTAAAAGAAATCCCCTATAAGATAAATCAAGTAAGCACTAAACTAGTTGGAAGAACAGTTACAACAACCAACACTAGAGCAACTTACCGGTGCAAGTGCAACTCAAATATGAAAGCACCCTCCAGGTATACTCTATAAAGCGTGGTCCAATGTCTGTCCTAGGTACCGCGGTATACCCCTGCAGTCACCCGTGTATGTCCCTAGAAAATATTGGCAACTAGTTTTCCAGCACGTGAACAGTCACCAGGCGGGTACAGTCGGCAGTCGGGTAGACCACAATGAGCAGGGTATCAAGCCCGAAACCTGTCAAGGGTATCGAGAGAAAATGGTCCGGAAGACAAATGAGGACCTCGAATAGATTCGAGACCCACGAAGCCCAGTGGTAAATGCAAACGACGGAATCCCTTAACAAATCCTCAATATGTGTTCTCCACAACGCTCGGTCTAGCTTTGGAGGGGTTATCTCCGCTACCTTTCCTTACGCGACCTCGTGTTTAGCCCCTGTGTTAGAGGGGGGTCCCGGATAACTTTCCGTAACTGGACTTCTACACTCCCTATTGACAGACTCCAATGTTTGGTTTGAGTGGCCTTGGATAATTTACTCTCCAACCTATTCCAAGGCCCTAGTCCTGAGCTAGTGTATGCACCCTACAAACAAATGAGTCTAATTGATTTTAATTAGTGTTTCTTTTAATGGGATTTTTAAGTCACAAGATACGAAAGTGAAACTGATGGTGTGTAAAAATACTCAAAGAAAAATGAACAAAATGCGTGAAAACAAAAACTTTTACTAAAATGCAAAACCAACAACTTTTCAATGAAAGACTTCTTTTCTTTTTCAAATTTACTAAGATTCCATGCAGTAAATATAAAGGACTTTCGCTCAGATCTGTGAGCTACTTATACTCGAAATGCACTGCAAAAACTTATGCAAAAAGACTTCTTTCCTAGCTACTAATGCAACAACACGATCTTCAAATCAAGAAGAAAATGAAACAAGAAAAATTCTTTTTTTATTTAATTGCAAAATAACGCAACAAGGAAAAATGTTGAAAAGAACAAAACCAAGAGAATGAAAAGAAAACTCTGGCCTAAAGCGCAGATCGCAAACAGAATTAGAGCACGAAAATGAAAAAAAACAATCAAGACAGCACCGATTCTAACACTTGCCTAAAAAACCATAAAACAAATATTTTTTCTCTTTTGTCCTCTCTATCAAAACTTCAATTAAACAACACAAGCTAAGGATAAGATGCCCTAACCTGCTGACTGTGCAGCCCCAGACTCTATACCCCTGAGAGGATCTCTTCTCACCACAGGAGGGGATGGCTGCCCCACCCAAGCTGAAGAGCTACCAATCAAGCCCGCGACTATCACCAAGACAACACGTGTGCAAACGCATGCTGAGCTACAACAACGCGCGGGTACCCACGTGCTAAACCTAAGCAGGCCACGGGTCTTTATAAAAACTGAGATAAAACAACACACATGCAGCCCAGACCTAAAAAAGGCCTCTGGTATTGATAACCAGGGTCTCTGAAAGGCTTGGATGCTATTACTTCAACAGAAAAGAAAAAAATTGCAAAAAGGAAAACAAATGCCAAGGATAACCAACACAATAAGGTAGACTGAAGAACAAGACAATAAACCACCAAGACCCAGACAGGATCCAGAAAGCCCCCTGAGAAGGTAAACTTCTGACAGGGAAGAGGAGACTGCCTCTTAATCTTTCTGAAAGCTACACGCTACTAAAACCACTGCAGCAAGCGTTCAAACGCAGGCTACAGAAGGTTAGGGCGCGGGTTACATGCGTGCAGGCCTTCTGCAGGCCGCGTGTACCTCTGTGTGTCCTGAGAATAAATGTCAAGCAACAGTCAAGGAAAAACTGGTATTGATATCCAGGTCCCCTGCTAGCTTTTGACCTAACAGACAACAAATAAACAAAGAAACAGAAACTCAACTCTTTGAACTACCCAAAAGACCTTTAACAAAATTCAGGAAACCCTAAGGGAAATCTCCCTAGTGGAGTCGCCAATTCTGTTGTGGGGTTATTCCACCCTACGGACTAACAAGCTAGGGCTTAAACTTGCATGCAGATCATGACCCTTCATAAGCTACTTTTAACCTTCTACCCCGAATCTAAAACCCTTTTTCACATGCACACATGGGAAGAATCAACTAACCTTTTTATCGACGGTTGGTGTAGATCCTTCGTTGAGCTTTATCTCCTTGCTTCTGCTGCTCCTTCCAAAAAGGGATCCTGCAATCAAGAAAAAACTACACATGCATGCTATTGTTCTACTAGAGGATTAGAGATTAAACACAAATCAAATAAAACATACAAGACTCATGTATTCGGGACGGGAAAAGTATCTTTTTATTAATCTCAACATGAATCAACTTACAATGATTATAGAGACCGGCCACCACTCCTCGATCCTGATCCTGGGCTCCTCCTCTTCTTTTTCCTCCAACTGCTTTGCTTGAATTCTCCTAAATCTTGAGGAAAGGCTAAAGGGTTGGGACAAAACGGATTCGGCAATTGGGTAGAGTTTCTTTTCTATGATTTTCCTCCTTTGAACAGTACCCCTATCCCTTCTTTTATAGGCCAGAAGGAGATAGGGTTTTAGACGAACTCTCGGCCATGCATGGCTGGGAGTTCCAGTTAACTGACCCAAATATTTTCATCCCGACGGAAACTTTCCTGATTTTTTTCTTTGTTAGGTAAACGCGGGTTGTAGTGGGCCATCCAGCGTTCCAACGCGTGCAACAGAAGGCCTACCATCATTCCAACGTGCCCAGCAGTGGGTTAGGGCGCGGGTTACTTGGTTTAAGAGGTTTTTGAAGAGTCTGTTCAACATGGCTTTGGAAATGAAGGGAAATGAGGTGGCCTGATGCCAGGTAAGCATGGATAGTGCAATTTAGGGTTATAACAACCTCCCAACAAGGTAAACATCAAAATCTGTGACAACTACAGGGAATTAGGTAGTGTCATTGTGAAGAGTGGGTAGTGACACTTCTATATCCAATATCTCTCAAACCATAACAAATTTTAAAAAACTGAGAGAGGTTTTTGTTATTTGGAATTCTATTAACAAAAACCTCCTCCATTTTTCAAAAATACCTTCTCAATTTCTCACAATCAAAGTTTTAAGTTAATGACTCAAAACTAGTAAAACAACTCTGCACAATTCATTTTCTGCCAGAATATTATGCAGCGCCTGTAGGTAGCACCCGACTGTGTTGCACCTATATGCAACTTCTGTCCTCTATGAAATATTATGCAGGGAATTTACGTAGAGTTACTTACGCTTCGTCTGTATACATGTTTGGGTAGCATTGCCAAAACATAGTGCCTTTCAATCTTGAATATGTACAGAGCAGTGTGTGTTCTTTCATGATGACAAAACCATTTTACTTAGGTTCCTTGAATGTATCATAGGTAGTTCCTTTTACCATTGGGTGAAGATATCACTTAGCAAAAAATCAAAATCCATATAGGCACCTTAACCAATCTTGTGCTAACATAGGCTCCATGGGGGATAGAGACCTCCCTATGAGGCTCTAGGAACTCATGTAGTTTCAATACCTTGACCATGGGCTGCTCCCAACCTTTAACCTATACAAACTAAAATAAAACTAAATACTAACTGTTGAAAAAGATGCTCAGAGTGCTGAGTTTATTTCACACAACCTACCTACCCTAAGCTGGCCTCTGAGCTGTTTGATCAAGTGAAATGAAAAATCCAATGGAGCCATGCAAGCATCTTGTCCACTGGTTGGATCCCTTGCATGTGTTTCTTCAAAGGAAACAAGAAATGCCTAATTAAAGGAAAGTCATATAAGAGTTTTAAATCAGTTCCATCATTGACCAAATCTGAAAACTTAATCTCATTCATTGACTGCAAACATGCTGCAAAAGGATCTTGCAGCTGATGAAGGAAAACCTCTTCTCTATCAACACATATAAAGAAATTATTTTCAGTTTCATAAGTTGCTTTTTGTTTGAATCCTTTATAATCACCGTCACTTTGGAAAGAGTTCGAAAATGACCCCTGATGTCCTTCAAAAGAAATGCTATTTTGATCTTAAAAGGAAGAAAGGAAAACTATTTGCTGACCAATGTGTTCTTGAAATAAAGTTTTATGAAATGAATGGTTCGAATAGAAATCTGCCTGACTATTATCATATCCATGATCACTTAAGATATTTATATCTTCATCATCTTCATTTTCAAATTCACAACTACTTGATGGCTGCAAACTTGAATTGGTAAAACCTTTCGAATAATAAACTACGGGATGAATAACATCTTCATAAGGCTACTGGTTTATAAGATGGTGAACACTCTTTCAGAAATTGGAATGAAGAAAAGCACAGGGGTAGAGCATTTCCTTGCCACACAGGCTACTACAGGAAATTTATCAAAGGATATCCACAGATCACTGCACCGATGGAAAATATGTTAAGAAAGGATACGAAGTTTTAGTGGAAAGATGATTGTCAACATAGTCTAGATACCTTGAAGGAAAAGATGGTTACTGTGCAGATACTCTTTTTTCCAGACTGGGAGAAGACATTCCATGTGCATGTTGTTGGATCATGTTGTCATTGATTGATTTCAAGTGATTGATTGATGTCAAAGTATTGACTGATTGATGATTAATGTAATATAATATGTATTGTCCTTGATGAGAATGCATAGATGCAGATGGATCAATGAACTGTCATTGATATGATTAAGATGGATAAATGAGTTGTCATTGATACATGATGAATATGGATCGATATGGTTTCATTGGTATATGATACATTGTTGGAAAAATGTGTAGATGACCCATTATTGTCTTATCATGATTGATAAGGTGCACAAATGGATGAACTCCAAAGTGGTCCCCTTATGGTGAAAGCCCTCACGAGACGATGCTTTGCAGATTGAGTTATCCTAGAAGAATGGTTGGAGGACCCATGCTCTCATTATTGTCTTATCATGATTGATAA
>ML872661.1:0-11810 GCA_009831015.1 Picea engelmannii
TATCATATTGATGAATATATCCATTCATGCTTATCTTTATTTCTGTGTTGTCTAACAATTGAAAAACCATAAAATGACAAAAACAATATATTTAGTTTTTTAGTTTCTAAAATTAGATATTTAATAATTCTTTGTAATTAATTTATTAATCAATAAAAATTGTTACGTGTTTATTAAAAATAAAAAATTGATAATATTAAAACTTCATTATAATTTAAAAAAACATATTATTTTTTAAATATCAACTTTTTTATTTTACATTCAAAAGTATAATTTTTTTTTTTTTTTAAATAATGGGTTTTATGTAATTATGAAAATTATTAGAAAGATGAATGTTCACACATTAGTTTCCAATTATTTTGATGTGGTAAGTTCATAATTCATAGAGTTTAGATTATTGTAATCAAATTACAACATTTAAATTGGAATCTCTTGAGTAAAAGTGGGGTTTATCTATTTCGTCAAAGTAGTCGAAGATGTACGACCTGCACCTGGCATCAATTGTTATCTCAAATAAATGGCACAACAAACATAAGCACACACATCATTGGAGAGACTTGAACCTTAGTGGGAGCAATAACATCACCCTAATTTCATTGACCCAACAAGCCACTATTGACAAAAAGTTATAATTTATTTAACAATAAGTTAAAAAGATGATTTATTTTAGATATTGTACTTCTTAGGGAATTACAATTAAAAGTTATCAACTTAGTGATTTTGAAATTTCAAGACCTCGAGGACTAGAAATGACAAATTCACAATGTTGTCATTACTTGTGCAATATTTTTCTTGTGTATGCTTCTCAAAATTAGGAGAAAACTACTCATGGATAACCAACAATGCATGAGCGAAAGTTGCATTAAAATAAAATTAAATGACATGATGCAAGGTGTCAATAACTACTTCCTTCTCCCCTAACTCATTCATGAGTTTTTAATAAGAAATATTGTTGGGATTCTCTGTACGGGTGTAATGGGGGACCGAAGGGTTCATAGTAGAGTAATAATAATGGAGGCCATTTAATGTAAGGTGGATTAGGTCCACTATATTATTAAACAAGGCCCACTATGATACTTAGTATTGAATGAATGTAATGGGACCTCAATAAAGAAGGTCCACTTGTTAGTTAGGAGGTTGTTATGATTAGGGACCCTTGATTAATTATAAATAAGAATATTGGAGTCATCCTTATGGTATGTGGAGTTTATTGTATTTGGAGCTTAGCTCATTATAAGGTTGATTAGTTATAAATAAGAATGGAGTATGTGTATTTTATTGTATTTGAACCTTAGCTCATTAGGAGGTTGCTCCCTCAAAGAGGCAAGTAAACAAGAGTGGATTTGTTCCATAAAATGATTAATTGTAAGGTGTCACCCTACCTTAAGGGTTTTGATATTAATAAAATAAAGGAGATTTTCTCACTTATTCTTGAATATATGGTATGTGATAGAATTTTCATATCTAAGACACATAACAAAGATCCAATATTTTTTTCATTTTATTAATACGCAAATTCTAGTTATGAAATTGTTCATTATACTTATTATAAAACTAGCAACGAATTAGAATCTCTTAAAATAAGTTTTTATATTGTCAAAGAAAGTCTTAAATTTATATTTAGTACTTTTAAATTTGCCTACTTATACAAAATTATGATTAACATTGTGTAGATTTTAGATGGATTTTTCTATTGGTATTTAGATCCTAAAACAATAATTAAATGCAAGAAATATGAAAATAGCAACAAAACAATCACTCAGATAACACATGAGATTTATGTGGTAAAACCATGGAAATGTGTCAAGGAAACATCCATGGGGAAAGGTATCAGTATCTCTATTATTCAAGATGGGATTACAATTAGACTTAGCCCTAGCCCTAAAATACATCTCTCGGGATTTTATATATATATATCTTGGAACCGTTACATAATTAAATAATTATGAGAACTACTTCCACTTATACAAATTTCCACTGATTCGTAAACCAACACCACTAAATATTTCCATACATGAATTTGAGTATTTACAATTTCTTTTCATTTGTTGTCACAATTTAATGTTGGAGATACTTCACACACACCTAGGATTTATTTTTCCTAAGGTTTTCCCTATCATCACTATGGCGCATTAGATTCTCCTCCAGTGCACATTAGTTGAGTTATACAGAGCATATCATGTGTAAATTATCATTCATTCATTTGGTTAATGAGAATTCTTCCATTCTTTCTCTCTTGCTTCTCTTTTCTCATATTTTCTTTGCAAATGTGTATGTCAATTCCTATATAGATCTATTACATGCAGTTTAAAAAACATTTACATGGTATTAGAGCCGATGGACTACTAGGGAAAAGACACACCAAATTGTTTTTGTCGGTACCAAAGATTGAAGACAGCGGAAAAATGGAATTTCCAAAAGAATTCATTCTTACAGTGTACAATTTATTTGCATGGAAGGAGAAGATGATAATACATCTTCGAGGAAGAGGATTATACTGGTTAACCATGAAAATAGAGACAGGACCAACATCATCCATAGAAAAATCCAATTATCTAAATCGAATGGATGAAGCATTTGGAACAATTTGCAGTTCCATTTCTCCTAAACTCATCTTTCACATATCCTCCTATAAAAACCCCAGTGAAGCCTGGACCACCATGAAAGAGATTTTTGGAAAACAAGACGAGATGATGGGACACATGCTCAAGGTGGAATTGCTCACATTGGATCCAAAAACCTTCGACAATCTCCAAGATTTCTTTACCAAATATAAGGATTTGTTGTCGTAACTCAAGGCTTGCGAGGTTGATAAATCTAAGGAGGGGAAACAAATGGTTCTCAACATTCTCTCCAAACTTGGTACAGAATACTCAATGTTTGTATCCACATTCCATTCATTTAGATTCTCCTCTGGATCTACCTGGACGATGCCCTCTCTTGAGGCCTTTATTGAGTATCTGACACAAGAGCAGAACAAGCTCATCAATATGGGAAAAATCAAAGGCCCAAAGGTGCATGCACTTACTGTGCAAGATGGTAGCGTTCATCAATATCAGAAATATAAAGACAAAGACAAAAGGAAAGAACATGAAAATACAAAGAAGGAAGGGTACTCAAAACCCTTCAATGATGCCTCTGGATCCAAAGGTGGAAAGGGAAGAAAATGGGAGAAATGCACTTATATCCATAAAGGATTCCATCCAGAATCCACATGTATGCAAAAATAGATAGATCTAATGACCCAAATACTTAAGCAAAACAACCTTGGAGATCGCATCCCCGAGGGTGCCAAGAAGAAGAAGCCAAAATATCAGAATCCCAAGAAAGGAAATTCTAGCCATGCCTTGATTTCCATCAACTCCTCTCTCGATGCTTGGATCATAGATTCAGTTGTATCACAGTGTAAGGATTCCACAAAAGAAGTATATTCTTCATTGGATGCATGAAAAGGTCCTCCTATTCTGATGGGGGACAACTCTCCAATCGAGGTCACTGATAAAGGAAGAATTGAACTCACAGACGGAAGCTTCGAGAATGTGCTACGCATTCTCAAAAATTTCGCCAATATTCTCTCTGTGTATCAGATGACTAAATCCAACACTAAAAAGAGAGTCATATTCACACCTGATGCAATGGATATCTATTACATGCAAACAATTCCAGGGTTGCTACCGATGAGGCAAATCATCAAGCTAGGCTCTACACTTTTTCTGAATTTATTGAACCAGATTATGCATTATTGCTTACCCATGTTGATGAAAGGAGTAGGATATGGCACGAAAGGTTATGGAATTTAAATTATATATACAACAACTTAGAAAGCATGGAATGGTTGATGGTCTACTTGACATCCACTTATCCAAAGGAATTTTTGAGGGGTGTGTTCTTGGAAAACACCCTCAAGGTAAATTTGACAAAGGAAAGACTCATAAGGATTCCTCTCCTTTAGATATGATCCATAGTGACCTCATGGGCCCTTTTATGCATCCATCATTTATTAAATCAAGGTACATGCTCATTTTTGTTGATGATTTCTCACTCTTCACATGGATTTTATTTCTCGATAAAAAATCAGAGGTCTTTCAACACCTCAAAGATTTCAAAGCCTTTGTTGAGACACAGTCAGGAAAGAAAATCAAAGTCCTCCGAATAGATAACATGGGAGAGTATGTTAACCATGAGACACAAAATATTTTTCATGACGCAGGGATTCAATTGTAGCACATGGTTCCCTATACTCCACATCAAAACGGAGTTGTTGAGCGGAAAAATAGATCTCTTAAAGAGATGGCATCTTGCATGCTACATGCAAAGTCACTTCCACAAATATTATAGGTTGAAGCACTTAATTGTGCAACCTACATCCAAAAAAAATCTCCCAATAGATATGTCAAGGATAAGACCCCTTACGAGGCTTGGAGCGGCCTCAAACCGAAAGTGATCCACTTTCATATTTTCGGTTCACTTGCATGGGCCAAGATTCCATCTAAGAAGAGGAAGGCACATGATCCACAGAGCACAGAGTGTATCTTTTTTGAATACCCCGACAGTGTGAAGGGATACAAACTCATTGATATTTCCTCATATCGGGTCATCATTGAGTGTAGTGTCCAATTCGAGGAAAGTGTCTTGCATGTACCTCAACAGCCGCATGCAAACACTTTTGTTCTTCCACCCGTTAGAGATGATGAGAATGCACATGTCGACTGTTCTTCAGATGATATTTATGATTTAGAGGATTCATATGATCTAGATATAGAGTCAGTACAGTCATATGCAGAGTCATTGCATCTAGATGCAGATGCAGAGCTAAAGCAGAGGCCCAAGTGGGCTAAGACTACTCTTCAAGATGCAGGGGATCTTGTTGGGGATCCAAATGATACTAGGAGGGATCTATCTTATTTCGAGGAGCCTCCTCTTGCACTCACAGCCACTGAACCAATGCCACCCAAGCATATTTTCTTGGTTCAATCTTCAGATCCATAGTCTTATGGTGAGGCTGCTGGAAATCCATTTTGGGAATCTTCCATGCAAGAGTACTACAAATCCCTCCTCGAGAATCAAACTTGGGATCTGGTTCCCCTTTCTTCAGGAAAGAAAATTGTCAGGTTTAGATGGGTCTACAGGACCAAGAGCCCAGCGGATGGACAGGTTAGAAGATACAAAGCTAGGCTAGTTTCCAAAGGATTTCAACAGCTGCATGGAATTGACTATGATGAGACCTTCACTCTAGTAGTGAATATGGATTCCATACGTTTGGAACTTGCCATTGCAGAAACCAATGGATGGGAAGTCCACTAGATGGACGTGAAGAATGAATTTATTCACAACGATCTCTCCGAGGAGATCTATATGGAACAACCCCAGAGATTTATGCATGATTCATATTTGGTATGTCGATTGAAGAAGTCTCTTTATGGCCTCAAGCAGGATCTGAGGGCATGATATGCCAATATGGACTCCTACCTATTGTCACATAACTTTGAACGTTGTAAGTTAGACCCGAATGTTTACATGTTCATGATGGTTGATTCACTTCTACTCCTAGTTCTGTATGTTGATCATTTGTTGATCATCGGTTGCTCAACTTCAACGATTGTTGTAGTCAAGAGGATTATGCATGCCAGGTTCTTAATGACAGACATGGGTCCGCTACATTTCTTTATTAGACTCGAGATCAGTCAGGATGCATCATGTATCAAATTGTCTCATGCCAAGTATGCATGAGATCTCCTTGAGATATTTCACATGACAGATTGCAAGTATGCCCCAACTCCTTTCCTATTATGAATTAGACTTGAGGATGGTCAGGACACTCCACTGGTTGAAATCAAATTGTACAGACGGCTAGTGGGGAGCTTGTTGTATCTCACACACTCCAGACTAGACATCTCCTATGCAATTGGAGTAGTCTCCAGGTTCATGTAGGAGTCACATGAGATACATTGGAAGGCTACAAAGTGTATATTTCGATACATACATGGCACCATCACCTTTGGGATTCACTATTCAACAGACTCTACATTGTACCTTGTTGGGTTCACTAATCCTGACTGGGTTGGCGATAACATTGATCACAAGTCCACATCTGCTTACTCACTCGGACTTGGTTCCAGGCCTATCTATTGGTCGAGCAAGAAGCAGGCTACTATTGCTCTATCTTCAACCAAGGAAAAGTACAGAGGGGTAGTTAACATAACTATTCAGGCTATGTGGCTACAACATTTTCTCACTGAGTTGGGCATTTAGTTTCATCGGTCGATCATCATCTAGTGTGACAACCAGAGCACTCTGAAGTTCTACAGAGATCCAGTTTAGAGGCAGCGGACGAACCACATCAAGATCCACATGCACTACATTCGGGACTTAGTACACGAGGGGATCATCGACCTGCATTTTTGTCCTTCAACAGAACAAGCTGCAAACATCTTCACCGAGACCTTCACTGAGCAGGAATTCCATTCTTTGCGCAATCATCTTGGAGTGAAGGAAATAGTTGCCTAGAAACTGCCAGTTCTTCTTTTTACATACATTTTACTTTGAGGGGGGGGTTTCCCATGAGGTTTTCCCTCTTTCCTCTTTTATTTCAGTGTATATTTTGTATTTGGGTACCTAACATGGCCTTGTTGCCGAGACCCATTCTTTATTTTCACCATAGTGATGTTCAGAGGGGGTGTTGGAGATACTTCACACACATCTAGGATTTCTTTTCCTAAGGTTTTCCCTATGTTTATTAGTCATTATTCATTTTCCTATATTTTAGGAAGAATATTCCTCTAAGAGAATATTCTCTTCAGTTCATACTTCAGTTTGATCAGTTGAGTGGAGTCTAGATGCCACATTGGGATTATCACCATGCATAATTGGTATCATCACCATCTAATGCACAATGTCCTTGGGATCATCACCAGACTAGTGCATTACTCATGATTATCTGATCTCCTCCTCACTTCACTCGGTTTCAGTCAGTTAAATGAAGACTGAGAGACTAGTTAACTCAGACTCGATGGAAGTTCACTCCCGTAACTTCCTAAGAGACTAGACTAGGTGGCAGTTTACTCCCGTAATTGTTGGTGTGTGTACATATCACTCTAGACCACCACTATGGTGCATTGGATTCTCCTCCATTGCGCATTAGTTGAGTTATATAGAGTATATCATGTGTAAATTATCATTCATTCATTTGGTTAATGATAATTCTTCCATTCTTTCTCTCTTGCTTATGTTTTCTCATATTTTCTCTACAACTGTGTATGTCAATTCCTAGCTAGACCTATTATGTGTAGGTTCAACAAATTTACATTTAACAATCTCCACCTTGACAACAATTTACTTGATACMTTTCCCAAGCCCATTCATCACCTCTTTTGCAAGCCAARAGAAGACAAACAYTATCRTAGCTCTGCATCTTCTCTAAWWGTGTTGGCTAYRTGAACATGTATTTACAATTTTCTCCAATATGGACTATTCCACTTCCATCAGTAACATGTCTTACAAAATAATGGATTGTTCCATTTTTATACAATGAACAGTTAGTCAAATGCACAACACTTCSACTRGCATAGAACACCTTATCCTATTCTTTTCCATACTTACCTAATAGATCCTTGCATTCTTGCAAGACATAATCTGAGGTAGGTCTCCTCTTGTCCGAATCTCCTGAATAATAACCACAGACTAAATCATTGCAACCACTTTAGGTGATATGTGTTCTTCTATGCTTCTAAGATACTAAAGCACCCATTTCCATGCTCTTCACCTGGTTTTTCCATGTGTCCATTGACAATACCAACTGCATGTGAAATACTTGAACTTTCCCATCACAATCATTAACACCCATTTCCATGCTCTTCACCCAGTTTTTCCATGTGTCTACTAACAACACCATCTACATGTGAAATATTGACCATTTCATTGCATACATCAAACTTTCTACTAGCATACAATACACGAGACATATAATCCTTTTCTTCTTCATTACTAGGACATCAACCTGAATAAATCTTATAATGGAAATCAAAAGGGATATTTATCGGTTTCACATTATTCATACCGAATTTATTGAGTATCTTCGCCACATACTTTTGTTGTGATAACCAAAGCTTACCATCTTTCTTGTTTATGTGTATCTCCATGCCCAAGATTTGTTTTGCTACTCCTATATCCTTCATTTCAAACGTCTTAACCAACTGAGCCATCCTATTGATCTCAAACATGCTTGTGCTTACAATGAGCATAACACATGATACAAAGATAATGAATATATTGTAAACACAATAGTTATACTCACTTCTTGTAAAATTTGGATTAACATGAAGGAATCAACTTCTTTTACCATTTTCCTGGCATGCTTTAGGCCATACAATGACTTCCATGATTTTGCAAACAAATCTTCTGTTGCGATCTTGAACTAACCTTTATGGTTGTTCCATATACATCTCCTTATCCAAAACTCCATGTAAAACAATTTTAGCATCTAGATGCACTAATTCAAGATCAAGTAACACAACTAGTGCTAACACAACATGAATATAAACAAGCTTAACAACCGGTGAGAAACTTTCATGGAAATCAATACCTTCCAAATACCCTTATTATACCAGTCATGCTTTGTACCTTTTATCTTTTACTATGTTTGATTTTATAAAAGGAGATTCATCAAACGCTGCATCTATGTCCATGATGATTTTGTTGGCAGTAGGATCCCACAATCTTCATCCCTTAACACCATCGCCATAACCAACAAAGGTCTACCTGTTTGATTTGGGTCCTACTTAGAATGTTGATAAAAACATAAGCATCACAAACAAATAATTTCACATTTGAGTAATCACCAGATGACTTGTTCATACCTCTTTTGGAATCTTCAATCCTTTTGCAACCGATGGTGACCAATTTACTAGATAACACAATCGCTTCTTCCCACAACTCTTGCAGCAACTTAGCATTACTGAGCATGTCGCTTCGATCCTAGCTTCCTTGAAATTCCACGAATATGAACTTGCCTCCATTATATATTCTCAAACACTCGATTGACCTACCAATGTTGATTTCGCTACAAATCTCATCATCTTTTCTACATAACCACCTTTCTAACCTGGATACCGTATGCTCCACCTCGAACTTTGCATTCAAAACCTTGACCAAATCCACCCAAGCCCAAGTGAACCTTTGCTTCTCACCTCTAGGTACCTTAGGATGAAGTCTCAATTCTCCACCTTGACATGAACATTCCCTTGACCTAATTTGACCAAGTCATTCAAGCAATCATTCACCAATCATTCACCATTCACCTCCAGGCCCATTTACAATGGAGTTCAACAATCATTTTATAGGCTTCATTACATGCAATTCATAGATAAATACCACGGGGTACAAAAAAAAACATGGACCCGAAAAACCATGTGGTTTGACTTAAAAAATAGATTTAACTCATTGACTTTTTTTCCAAGTCAAGATTAACCCAACATACAACCTATAACTAGATTTTTCATAGGTGACCCAATAAACGAGGGGTATGCAAGTCTATCTAGGTCTTACATTCATATGCCCATTTACATGCAATTAATAATTTTACAACTCCAAAATAAATATTTATTTTTTCTTTAAGGATGACTCCACCATCACCCCTCTTAATCTAGCATTTTAAGTTTGCACAATTCTAATCTATTTTCAGTGTTCACCATTAATTTTTTTCAACCTTGAATTTAGCATTTGTGTTCTTTGTCATTAGTTCTCTACACACATGTTTCCGCTCCAAACTCCACCCACTTAAATAAGGTTTTAAACAAAATATTTTGTGACTCCAAAAAATATATATTTTCCTTTCTTAACATTTTTTCTTTCAAAAATATATTTTTCCACAAAATATATATATATATATATATATATATATATATATATATATATATTCCTTTTAAAACATATTTTGCATCATAAACCAAAAAAAATAACAGAACTTTTTACACTTAAAATATATATATATATGGTTTCCAACCTGAAATGTTCTATGGAATCTTCATTGGTCTAGAAAGAGCAAGTTTCCACATCCATGGCCTCCTTCAATATTTGAACTCAATCGTACTCTTCACCGTGTGCTCGTGACTCCACCTCCATGAACCTTTTCTATGCACAGAGTTCGGATTCTACTCACGCGGGTGACTCTGCAAATTGATCCCTTCGCATCTTTGGCTCTTGAACTAAACTCTAATGGTGAATAGAATTTTTGGCGGCTAAAGTTTATCCTCTTTGGCTCCCTCTGTGTCAGGTTTATACTCTCTTGTTTTTCTTTGTTCTTTGATGAGTGTTCCGTGTCACAAATACACAGATAATGTGTCAAGGAAATATCCATGGGAAATGTATGGATATTTCTATTATTTAAGATAGGTTTATAATTAGGTTTATACAAAATTTCACTAGTTCTTAAACTAACATCACTAAATATTTACATAAATAAATTTAAGTATTTATAATTTTTTTAATTTGTTGTTAGAATTTAACATTTTCTTTTTCATTTAATTGTTGAAGTCTTAATCTAAAGTGAATGGTAACCTCTTTATAAAATTGATTACTATATTTTATGCATAAATTAATATTCATTAAAATTAACCTAAAGTGGAAGCAAAGCTTTGACATTTTAACATTGTTAACCTAAATGTTAAACCCAAAATCAAGGCAACCTCTTTATAAAATTGATTACTATATTTTTATACATAAACTAATACTCATTAAAGACATCAACATTGTTAACCTAAAGTGAAGCCACCTCTTGATAAAATTGATCACTGTAATTTATATGAAGTGAACCACTTTATAAAATTGATTACTATATTTTATGGGAAGGCAACATCATTATAAAATTGATTACTATATTTTATGGGAAGGCAACCTCTTTATAAAATTGATTACTATATTTAATGTTAAACCTTATCATAAAAATTATGCTCCTAAATCCTTATATCAACATTCTACACAATATATCATTGATTACTATATGCAACCTCTTTATAAAATTCATTACTATATTTAATGTTAAATCTTATCGTAAAAATTATGCTCTTAAATCCTTATATCAACATTCTACACAATATATCATTGATTACTATATGCAACCTCTTTATAAAATTCATTACTATATTTTATACATACATTAATATTCATTAAAATTAACCTAAAGTGGAAGCAAAGCTTTGACATTGTTAACCTAAATGCCAACCTCAAAATGAAGGCAACCTCTTTATAAAATTGATTACTATATTTTTATACATAAACTAATACTAATACTCATTAAAGACATTGACATTGTTAACCTAAAGTGAAACAACCTCTTTATAAAATTAATTATTGTAATTTATATGAAGCGAACCTCTTTATAAAATTAATTACTATATTTTATGGGAATGCAACCTCTTTATAATACAATTGATCACTATATTTTATGTTAAATTTTATGAGAAACCAACATTTTTATAAAATTAATTACTATATTTAATGTTAAATCTTATATTTTATGAAAAAGTAACTTTTTTATAAAATTGATTACTGTATTTAATGTTAAATCTTATCCTATAAATTATGCTCCTAAATCCTTATATTAACATTCTACACAATATATGTTCCCGGATAGGGTGTTAGTGGACTCCCCGTGGCAAAGGGAGAAGCCGAACACGCAGTCTCGCAGCATGGAGCCACGTGACCGGCCCGTGGCGCAGTACAGGGCGGCAAGGGAGGTTTAAGTTCGATTAAATGGACGTGATGGTAGGAGCAAGGCGCATTTACGCCACCCCCCGTCCCTCCGCGCTTTGTAA
>WSFP011453523.1:0-19512 GCA_009831015.1 Picea engelmannii
TACTAAAAGATTAAAAAATGTTAATAAATGTAAAATTATTGAAATTGAAAGATTAAAAAAATATTAATAAATGTAAAATTATTGAAATTAAAAAAATATTAAGAAATGTAAAATTATTGAAATTTTAATAAGTGTAAAAAAGTACATTTAAAATTAAAATTTTTACTTCATTTGAAAAAACAATACAATATTAGATTTTAACATATATTATAATACAATATTACATTATATTGCATTACTCTAGGTTAAACCTTTTACAATATTATATTTTAGTATATAAATAAAATAACGGCTACCCGTTACTTTTAAAATTTCAAAAATTAATGAATATAACTTTAGGGATATCGCAACACTACGAAATATCGCTTTGGGAATACCACAACTTTATTTTAATTTATGTATGGTCTAGATATTAATAGCTTCAAAATTTGAGCAGATTTAACCTCATCCTACGCGTCAAGTAAGAGTTGGCTTCGAGATTTGAGCAGACTTAACCTATACTTGTGAAGTAAATGCTAGTTTCGAGTTTTATTTACCTTGGAATTGTAGTCAAAATGTAATCAGTATAAGACCAGGCGACAGAGACAAAGGCGGAGAACTTCCACGCGTTTTAATTCGATCTGCCCCCCACGCTGGCCCCCTCACTGGCATCTTTCAGACGCGCCTTTATCTCTATCTCCATCTGCTCTAGATTTGACAGTTTGTGGGGAGGTTTGAGTTTTTTTGTGGTCTTGTCTTTTCTCATTAATTTAAGGTTTCGAAATATGTGAAGGCTGCAATAACACTATCAAGTTATTGACCAATGAAAAGTTAAAAAAATACTAATTTTTTTTTTAATTTTTTTTTTTAATTGTTATGTTGAACATTTAAATTGATATAAATTTTTCAAGTCAACACAAAACTAATATAAAAGTCAATGCTAACTCATTGCTATATACTACCTTCGACAGTACAATAATAAATGCATCGATGCATATTTCTTATACAAATGTGAAACCCGAAACCCAAAAATGTTATTTTCTTTAAATTGACAAGGACAAGGTTGGAATCAAATGCAATGAGAGGCCCTAATCCATTAAAATATATATGCCATTGAATAACCATTTACCAAAAAAAATACCCAAAGCCCCTAAAAAAACTAATATTATTATGATATATTAAAGAAACTAAAGCCCTATTGCTATGATTTACAATAACATAAACGAAAGGGAAAACAAAAACAAAGCTAGAGTTTAAATATGAAAGTCTTCTATTTTGTTGAAATGAACTATAAATATGAATATGAATAAATATTTTTTTTTGGGTAATTTTGAAGTAATTGAGGGAAAATTTGTTGAGATGAAGAAAATGAAGCTACATACCTAGAATTTCTCTTGTGCAAATTTGTATGTGACCCATGGTGACCCCTTACAAATGCTACTCTTCAAAAAAATCTGTCCACTCCAATCTT
The DNA here is from genome assembly GCA_009831015.1 of Picea engelmannii. Lineage (NCBI taxonomy): Eukaryota > Viridiplantae > Streptophyta > Pinopsida > Pinales > Pinaceae > Picea > Picea engelmannii. The sequence goes on from WSFP011453523.1 coordinate 1,451, forward strand.
TTACTTGGAAAATTTCTCTTGCACAAGTATTCCCTTTAAATTTTGGCACAACAATGAATTAGGGATTAAGGTTTTGTTTAACTCACTTTTGCAAAATGAAAATCTTTCTTTTTCCTTTTTGCGTTTATTTTTTTGGGGCACTAATGAAAAATGTGTGCTTTGTAAAAAAAAAAACTTTTTGTGGCACATAGTGCACCTGTTAGATTTAAGCACACTAGTGCACTATATTATCGTAAATGCACCGTAGTAACACATTTAGGAAAAAATAGAAGCGCAAACCTCTGTAATTAGTATTTTGTGAAGGTTTTCCATTACTGATGTTTTTGTATAGGTTTTTTTTTTTCCAGTGCACATTAAAATCCAGCACACTAGTGCATCCAATATTTAAAAATGCATTGATGCGCAAGTGTAAACTAGGGGCACTGTTTACTTGAAAAAGGACTTCAAAAGAATGCTTGAAGTCAGAATGTTACATGCTTCCCAAAATTTCTTTTAATATTATAGAAATGTATTGATTGTGGTTTTAGCTCAAATGTAGAAGAAAAAAATTGATAATATCAAACGACCCATTCTTCATATTCCTCATTCCATATTGTTCAAAGTTCACCAAGTTCTCCCTTACCATTTGCAATAAGTCCATATTTTATTTATATTTTGATTATCTTATTGAATTTAAACTATCTTTTCTTACTATATTTAAAAAGTGAGCATACTCCATTTGTTATCTCTAGCATTCACATTACATATAGTCCCGAGATTTGACTTCAAAATAAACTTTGTTTTCAGAAGTTTGCAAGCTCTCATCTATCAAAATAGAAAAGACAAATTGTAATGAACCAAATGCTTAAATTATCATAACAGAACAAAAGTACACACCATGTACAGAATGTGAGCGTGGAGCACAACTCCAAGATAGATAAGTTACACAAGAACTCCTTAAACAATAGGAGAACCTCCTCCACATAACCAAATACCTTTATACATTACAAATCCATTGTCTCCAATAATGAATACATGATATCTATCTATACCTATTCACACACTACACATGAGGCCCCTTTTAATGGTTTTTCTTCACTCTGCATGTGCATTTCATCTATATTATTTTTAGAGACAATGGAATCCTCTATCTTCCTTGCTTGTTCTTTGGTTGTTATAGCCTTGAAGATAATACCATCATATTTGGCATGTACATCCTCTAGATGGAGTTCAACTTCTTCAAGTATCTACTAGTGACCTTCTTGAATCTTGTCTTCTTTCTCCTTTTGAAGCCACAATGTCACCCCATTTATCAAATTCCAACGTCATTCTTCAATTATGGACTGCATTTATTATTTTACCTCATCACTATTTAGGGATTCCTCAACCTTCTTGCAAATTTCCTCTTCAAGTCTTTTGGTAGATTCATCCAAGATCCTTGTTTCTTCTTGATTTTGACCATGCTTCTTTTCTTCTTTTCGTCTCTTGACCTTATCCAATAGTTTTTTATTATGGTTTCTTAATCTACTGATTTCTTCATATTTCTTTTTCAATTCTTCCTTTGACTCATCCTTTTCCCACTTTGCTTTTCTACTCTTTTCTTGCTTTAAGTTCTTAACCTCCTTAATGAGTAATTCATTAAGGGATTGCATCTTGAGGAACTCATCATTTTTCTTTGTAATATATTTTCTTGTCTCTTCATTATACTTTTGCAATTTGGAGACATTTTCTTTGATTCCTTTAATTCAACTTGAATTTTATGCATCTCCTCCATTTTTTTTTTTATCCTTGATCCATTTATTTGAGAAGAGTTCTTCAAATTTTACCCTTGTGGAGTACAGTCTAGTATATTCATCAAATCTATTCCACCACTTAGAATCTCCCCCCCAAAAAATAAAGAGATGCCCCAAAAGGACTCAAACCAATATTCTTTACCATCCTCAATCATTCTTCGGGATTGATTTCATCTTTATCTTCATCTCCACTAAAGAGGGGTATTGCGATTGATTCTTAATTGAGGCCTAACTCAAACATTCAACTTACAACCTTAATATATTAGGAATAATAATCTCAAATATCTATAATCCTTGTTCCAATATGATATTATATGTTTTCTCTTTCCAATGGATTTTGAATCAACTCAATCAGACATCCCAATAAAAAATTATGATAGTTTTAAGTAAACATACCTTTGAAACCATGATTTGGAGTTTGTCCTCCTGGCCGACCTTCTTATATATATATTTCTAAACTTTCTCCCTCCTATGAGTCTTAAATTTCAACCTATAGTACTTTGAAATGTCTTATCTTCAATTCCATAGGTGTGACCTAAATTGGATGTGCCAAGTGAAAGTTAGGGTAACTTTCACAAACCTTGCTGATTTTTGGCCTTTTAGGGAGAGTGAACTTGTATAAAATTCCACGAGTCCAATATTCAATACAAAATTGTGAAATTCACACCCAAAATACTATAGACTGTCCAATTTCCAATGCAACTGGTCTGAATTTGGATTCTCTATGAAGGATATATGATCGTTTTACCCGAAACACCTCTTTGAAACTAGTTATAGGACTAGTCAAAAACCCTATCTTCCAAAGGGTGTATCTCTGAAAGTACAATGAACCATAATATGGAATTTGTACCACATGTACCCAGATATGTCTTCTAAGCAACCTCCAAGTTTCAATTTCTAAAGTGGCCATGATAAAACATTATAGAGAAAATTCCAAGATGACTTGCTTGAGGAAGCAAAACCCTAGGATCGATGCTTTGACACCAAATGTAATGTACCAAATGCTTAAATTATCATAACATAACATAAGTACACACCATGTATATAACGTGAGCGTGGAGAAAAAATAAAATATAGATAAATTACACAATAACTCCTCAAACAATAGGAGAAACTCCTTCGCATAACCAAATACCTTTATAGATCACAATTCCCTTGTCTCCAATAATGAATACATGATATTTATGTATACCTATTCACACACTACACATTAGGCCCCTTTACTACTAGGTCGACCCTATTACACATATATTTACACATTACATGTACATTTAGCCCCATATATGCCCCCCCTTGGGGTCATATCATACACATTTAACCCCATATATGCCCCCATTGGGTCTTAACAAAAACTAAGATCTCCCATCATCATATCTACAACCTTTAATGACCAAAAATTCATATTTCCATAATATATATACTTTCAAGCACATTTGCTATACTTTTCCATTACTTAATCACCATAGGAAATCCTACAATATACTAAAGGAAAGATAGAAATAAACCAAAAATTACATATATTGGGTCCTCATCCCTTTTTGTCAAAGATTTAAAGACATTAACTATTATAACCCAAGTTCTAGTGGCCATGGCCTCTCTAAGTAAAAGGAGCCATCTCTGAACTCTTGAATTATCCCTAAGAAATGCTCTAGCAACAACCCCTCCTTAGATGGAACATCAACTTTTGAATTCAACTATTGATAAATATAATGGAAAGAGATATTGTGAAAGGGTGTCTCTAGCCTATTAACCTATTCAAATATTAGTTGTAGGTACAATTTTCGAACTTAAACCTATTTGTCACCCAATTTATACCTAAAGCTAAATCTCCAAATACCTACAAATCCACCACCCCTTCTTCTACAACTATTCTTAAAAGGAGTTTCAACACCAAAAGTTCATCATAATTCTTTGAGTCATCTCCTAGGTCAAATTTAAACTTTAGATAATGAGTTTCAGTACAGAATAGAATGCCACTATTACCAACCGGAACATGATTTGATTGACTAGTCCCATTTCCACTATTACCAACCAAAACATGATTTGATTGACTAGTCCCATTAAAATAGCCCCACTCCACTAACTTTTGAATTGGTGGATGTACCATTATCATATCATGCATTGGTTGTGTAGAGGGAAAACTTTGAAAAAATTGTCCAATTCAAAAGGAACATTTAAAGGGAGGGATAGGCTTGTCCTAAAAAGGATTTGATTTCCTAGCAAGGGCCTGATCCTATCCTTACTTTATCCCCTCTTCCAATTTTCCAAGCCAATCAATTTTCCACCATTGGGAATGATTGAACTAAAGCCTTCCAAAAAATTGACACTTTTTTAATGGGATTATTCTCATGCTTGATTTATTCTTCTAGTGAAATTGGTTCGATATATTTTTAGGTGAGCACCTGAATCTTTCATCTGTCCTTATTCATCAATCTACATATAATTTTAGTTGTGAAGGCTATCCCAAAGAAATGAATTTTTTAAAACCCCATCCACCAGCCTCTTTAGGCTTGGCCAATGATTACCATTTTACAAATGGAATTCTAGTTATTTCTCTCTTCCTTGTCCAAAGAAATTTAAAATATATCTTCCTAATATATTCCGGTGCCCCTTTAGGAATATAAGCTATAGTATGCCAATAAACAAGAATGACGTCCAATAACAAAGGTTAACCTACTATAAAGTGATAACTACATGTTACACCACATCTTGGTTTTTCTTTCAACCTTCTCAATTAGCCTCTTTCAATCCCTCTTTCTGTAATCATTATGTTTCAATAGAAATCCTAGGTACTTTAAACCTTCTTGAAGGTCCACTTGTTGGAAAGGAAAAATCTCATGAGTAGTTCTAACTTGGTCCTCCTCCACCTTATTAAAGGCAATAGAACATTTTTGCAAACTTATGTCCATGCTTGTTTCTATGCCATACAGGTTAAGGATCTCCTTTAACCTGGTTACATATTTTCTGGAACCACCACAAAAAGGTAATCCATCATCTACAAATAGGAGATAAGTTGAAAATAAAGAAGCACTAATATTAGTAGCACTTGATGCTCCAGATCTCTTGGCCTTAATAATTGTCTGACCCAAAACATCTACAATGATTAAAAAGAGTAATGTAGATAATGGATAGCCTTGCTTGAGTCCTCTTCCTCCCCTAAAGAAACTTGAAGCAAACCCATTTATGAGTTTGCAAATGAGATAGAGGTTATGCATCCCATAATCTAGTCCACCATTTGGAAACTAAAGCGAATATGAATTAAAATAAGCCTCAAAGACAACTAATTAGATTTATCATAGGCCTTGGACATATCCAATTTCATCACCACACCTTACATCCTTTGATTTTTTATAGTATGTATCCCTTCTTAAGCCACCCCTATTACTTCATGAATTTTCCTCCCATGCAAAAATACAAACTATTATTTAGAAATTGACTCAAAAAGAAACTTTTTTACACTTATAACAATAATCTTGGCATTGATTTTATAAATGCAGTTGCATAGTGTAATAGACATGAATTCCTCAAATGATGAGGGCTTGGAACCTTTTAGGGATAATGGAGAGAAAGGTGGAGTTAAAGGCTCCAAAGTCTTTCCCTAGTCTCTTGGTCTCCTCCACCACCCTAAGCAACTAATCTTCTAACATATCATAGAAACTAACAACTAATTCCACTATCCTGTCATTGGGGCTTTGACTTCTATCCTTATGCATATAAACTAGTATAACCTTGAGTTTAGCCTTAGATACCTCTTCCACCAATTTTTCATTTTCCTCTTCCCCTACAAAACTAGGAAAGTAATATGGTATCTGCACTATCTCTACAATATTAACTTTAGCTTGTTCCTGGTATAGACATCTAAAATGAGAAACCCCAATATCATCTAATTCCCTAAAGGACTTAACCATACTTCCATCCTCCTAGTTCGTTTTCCATATAGTATTGAATTTTTTCTTATAATTGACATAGTGATGGAAATACTTGGTATTTCCATCCCCATTAGCGATCCACATAGCTCTACATTTTAGTCTCCACTGGATTTCCTTAGCCTCTAGTAGCATTCCTTTTTTTTCATTTCCAAATTTTTCAATGCTTCTCTTGAGTTAACATAAAAAATATCTACAAAATATCGAGGATAAAAAGTTGCTATCTAGTTTTGTACATCAACCAAATCCTCCTCATCCTTTTTCCTTTTAGCATAGGCCCACCTAACCACAACTTTCTTTACCTTTTTAAAATTTGCTGCAAATTATATGCTAGTAGATTCCATAGCCAAGGTAACAAACTTTACCCGCTTTGTCTAGACAAACTTAAAAAAAATATTCCTTCCCCAACTAGATAGCATTGGAATTAAAGGAGTTGGGGGGATTTTGATCCTCCTCGTTTTGTTAAAAATAGGTAGGTGATTATAATCTCCACCCACCTTAACCTAGGATTGAATTCTCTTAGACTCAAGTAGAATGGACTCAAATACTAGGAATCTATCTAACCTTTTGTAAATCCTTTCTTCTCCTAATCTCAAGTTTCTCCAAGCTAGAGATAACTCCAATGGTTCCACATCTATAATCCCAATTTCCTTGAGCTTTTGAATGAAAAAATCAGGCAACATATCTTCTCTTGCAGAGACTCGCTAAATTTTTGCTCTCTTAAGGGTAAAATTAAGGTCACAACCCAAAATTAGTTTCCCATTCCTTAGAAAATTATGCCCCAAGAAATCCTTTCATTAGGGAACTTTATCCTCATAAGGCCCATGCATGTTTAACACTAAGTATTTCTTCCCTATCTTTAATAAAAAGAGGACAACTCCAATCCCTAAAGGTATAAACATGTATGACATCAATTTGATAGAATGACTCCAACCTGTTAACAACACCCTAGAGTGCCCATGTCATGGAGGGAATGTTGTTAAATGCACTCCAACAAAATGATCTAGGGAGAAACGCTCATATCATTTATGCCTTCTTTGAAATCCTGAAATTTGCTTCCACCAATCCTCTCCTTGGACATGGGTCAAGGTATACCCGACCAAGAATAATAATGCTATTGCACAACTTGAAAGCAATGTATGGCATGCCAAATGCATTTTGATTGACACTATTAAGTTAACTAACCATTAAGTCCCCTATATTTCAACAAATATGATCATACAATCAACAATGAAAAGAGATTTTATGCATGCTTAATGACAATGTACATTTATACTATGCACTAATTACAGGTTATTCAAAGATAAGGTACTTCCAAGTGGTAGTGTCCTCCCTGGAAAATGTGAAGAGGTAAAAGAACTATTGAAAAATTTGGGTTTGGGTATGTATCATATCCTGATTTTTTGAATGATTGTATTTTCTTATAATTGTGAAATGCAAACAAAGAGTTTTTTCTATAATGTAGGCATGATAGGTTCCAATTTCTTTTTTAAAAGGGTAAGCACATGGTTCTCCTCATAAGATATTAAGGCACATGCATATAATCCCAATGACACAGAGGACATTTCATTGCAAATAATTAGATGTGTTGCAAGGGTGGCATGCCTTACACATAAGTGAGCCGGGAGTTATGCAGATCCCAATGGATTTAATAGCCATAAATTATATAGTGGATACAAGGCCTAATAAATTCAAGGATGAAGTACAAAACCTTTGATTGAGCATAGCCATGGATGGAGTTAACCTATATTTTCTTGAAAACATTAACTATTATATTTGGCTGGTGGTAGTGATCAATAACAATATTCCCCCATGTTTGTTCGTGAAGAATGAACATCTTATGTTGGCTCTTATAGTTTCCGGTAGAAGACAAGTGAAGAGAATGGATGTCTACCTCCAACCATTGGTTGATGAATTGAAGCAATTATGGGAAGGGATATAGGTAGACAATGTATTAGCACCCTTCTCGATGAAGAGGTCTTTTACATTGTGTGGCATATGCGAGTACATCACTCATGATTATTCAAGACTAGGAATTTTCTTTGGTAAGCATGTTGATTGATTTGCTTATATTCGAAACATTATTTGGCATACTTAATTCGATGCAACTATCTTCTTTGGTGTTAACATGTTTTGTACCCAATAACATCGAATGTATTGTAACAAAAGGATATCATGGATGTATTAGTTGTGGACCTTGGATAAAGGGTAGGTGGTCCATTGACCTACGAAATTTGGTGTATGATTTCTCAAGGGTATTTGTCGCAAAAGACCACCCTTATATAATAGCAACATCTTCTTCATTGGTAAACTAGAGATATCTCGAGGAATTGAAATAATGACACCCGAGGACTTGAAATTATGACACCAATAAACTAACTTAGGACATATGAATAGAGAAGGATAATAATTTTACAGAATTATTTAATTTAAATGGGGAACATATGTTCAACGATCCTTAATTTTATGACACCTATGTTGAGAAAATTCCCACTAGGATGGAAAGGAAAACTGTTTGTTATGAACTTTCGTATTGGAAGCATCTTTAGTTGGTGGGTTTATACTATAATATTAATATCATCAACTGTAAATATGTTTATGGTCCAACATATAATTTTAAGAGTTGAATTTTTATAACAATGGTAGTACTTCGATGATACCCATATCCTCATCCTACTCTAAAAGAGTCATATCAACATGAGTTGATCTTGAAGTCTTGAGTTTGCTATGATCTCTACTTGTTATTTATGTGATGTATTACAAACTATTATTACAATGATTTATCTCTATGTTTGGATTGTGTGTTACATTAATACTATTATGATCTTGATTTTTCTCTAATCTCTTACTATGATTTATGTGATCAATAGTCCGATGATATTGAGTTCTCTCTAATTTCTAGATGTTATTTATGTGATGTATTACAAACTAGTATTACAATATTGTATCTTTATTCTTGGATTGTGTTTTACATTAATACTTTTATGGTGCTATGGAGAGGATTTTCTCTAGTAGGGTGTGCATGTGTTTAGAAATCATTTGAAATCATGGATATTGTAGAACTCGTAAGAAGAATCCAAAGCCATAATCACCCACTTCCCAAAATGTGTGCTCTAACATTTCAACTTACCTAGTTTCCCGAGTTATGGTGGTGTTGAGGCCTCAACACCTTCCCCAAGCTAGTGGGCTCGGGGCCCCTCCTAAAATTATTTCGACTCAGATCCTTTGATCGTTGTACCCATTAGTTAGGTTCTTTTCATTTTCAATGGTTAAGCATCTCCTTTTGACTAGATGTTTGACATTTGATTGTCTGATGATTTTCATTTATGTCATTGTTGTTGTCTTGAATGAGTATGATAATAATCCTAACAAGTTTGTTTGTGTCCCTAGCAGATATCATTATACGTACCATATATGCATGTATGTTTTGCACCTCTTGATTCTATGACTAACCCTAATCACAAAAGTGCCATTCATTGTCAGGTGGGTTAATTGTAGTGTCTACATGAAATTGGTACTACTAGCACATACTTAATGTCGAGTGCTTCAAATGTCAGTTGGTTTTTTTTGGAAGCAGGCTAAATAAAAGAGAAAGGCTATTTTGGGAAGAAACACATGTAAGAGGAAAGTGACAACTGGAAGGAAAAGCAACATGCACGCATGCATGGAAGACCTAACGACGCTAGGGTTAGGGTTTTGGTAATACATTGTAATGGTTGATGAGCCAAAAACGTATATATAGATACCTAGGAGGTCTAGAAGGGTGGGGTTTTTGAAGAGGGTTGAAAGGTTTGGACTATGGAGTGTTACTCGCGTGAGAAGGAGTAACTAGTCTGTAACACTACTGTAATGAGATCCAATCTTGTAAGATGGGGGGCTGTAGGGAGTTAGAAGGGTAGATCTTGAAGATTAGATCACATGCTGAGGAGCCTGGTGTGACCTAGTCCGCCTCATAATATATCTCGAACCGACTGAGAACGAGTTGTAAATCACACAATGCTGTATTTTTGGAACTACCATAATAAAAGAGCTTGAGAGCCAGATCTTTGTGGACGTAGCCCAGGAGGGGGTGAACCACGGTAAACCTTGTGTTATGTGATTGAATGTTTGTATCTCTCTTACTATCTATGAGTAGATGTTAGAATGATGTATGAATGAATTAATGGATCTAATTACATTACATGCATAAATGAGAATGACAAAATATTGCCTTAATCATTAGATATAATTCACAGCTCGCTCTTCATAGATCCCCATCCAGTCCTGGACTGCAAGCACTTGAGTATTGCAGTCATCCATTAAGACTATCTCAGGTGAGACTGCACAGTGCACTCTGTGTACTGTGGTGCCTTTTGGTTTACCAGGAGGGCCGATAGTTTTAGAGGCTTTGTTGGATCCCCAGTAGACTTGAACCTGGGTCAACTCATGGTAAAGGTATACCTAAGATAAGCAACCAACAAATGGTTCCGTTGCCGGTTGAAACAACATAGGATTGAGTGGATGAGATCTGTTGAAAAACTGTTAAAAGAATGTAAGATCTGTGGAAGGCGTGTCAAAAGAATATCGAATCGGATGACAAGAAGGTGAGAGAATGCGCCACTAGAAGGGAATATTGAGACCATGGAATCCCACAAAAGCAGAGATTGAAAGCTGGCTGAAAAAAGAGGAGCTAGAGTTTGCGCAGCAAGATAACAGAAACCATAAAGTAACACCACACAAATATCTTGAGAAGTATGTGTTTACTGACTTGCATGAAGTATTTTTCTGTGATTTTCCACACTTATTGCAGTAGTGGATATTGAGGTTGAAAGACAAACATGCAACAAATTGGATCCGATAGTTAGAGTGGACCTCAGTTCAGATCGCGTAGTTACAACAGGTGAATAACAAATTCACCTGCGCAATAGATTTTTGGCTCAATAGTATTGTAACCAGATTTATAACAGAATTTGCACTAGATACAGTGAATTCGTACAATGCAATAGAGAAAGAGTTTCTACATGGTCCTCGAGGAAGGTATATTAGATTGTTGTATACTTTTATTAATATATTTCTCTATAACAAAGGTGTAATGACAATGGAGTCAGATAGCTAAACCTCTCTGCGTGCATGGGGGAAGGGGGGAAACACTGACAGAAAAAGGAGAAATGGAAGGAGAAATGGATAAAGGAAAGAAGGAGGAAGCCTTGGACCCAATCATGATGGATGCCGACTAGATCAAGCAGATCATGGCGACAACTGGAAATACGTACATTGGAGTACCCTACCAATACAAAGTGAACACTAAGAAGAGAACTGTATCCGCGAGGGAAGTGATGCAACCCTCCTACCCTCCTGGGGTTCTGCGACCCCCGGTCAAGGATATTTCTTTCTTATGAGTTGAATTGACTCTTCGGGCCTTTGCTAGACCTCTATTAATCTTACACAGGTCCCCTTTTCTTCTGTGTGCAGGTCCTGTCAAACCCGCCTGGTTTCTATGGTCATGATTCGACCATTACCAATCTGCCCCATCGATCAACGGTTCACAACAATTGAAGGCTGCCAACGTGCGCACCCTTTACAGAAGAGCCCTGTCCCCACAATCTGAAAGTGCTCACCCGATATCCTTTTGATCGTGCCCGTTGATCTCCTGCCATGACGAGATCAATGACTCCAACGCATTGCGGACTGTGAACTAGCACGTTCACTATTTTCCCCTCTGCTCCCCTCAATGATTCCCTACCGTTGATTTCCTTTCTCACGCTTCGCAAGATCCTTTTTCTAAGCCCCTTCTTCGCATGTGTCCTCGGGCTGTTTCCTTACGAAAACAAATGATTCCAGATCTCCACGATCTGTCGACACGTAGCTCCCATTCAGATCAACGACTGCGTCTGATTCCAACTTTCTGGCCTTTGGGAGTTTGAACTCTCAAACTTTTCTTTTCCTGTATGACAATCATCTGGAGTGGAAGAACTATCGACACCTTTCCCCCTTAATATATTCCACAATCTCCTACGCAAGTCCGGCCTTCAGGACTTTCAATTCTCAAATTCCCGTTTCTTCCGGAGAGATTTCTCTGAAATGGTAGATCGTCTGCCACGCGTCCCCTTCAGTCGATGGTTCTGCTCCCACTTTGGGACTTTGGCCTCCTCAACCAAATCAACGGTCTTTCGAACTCCTCCTCGATCAACAATCGAGGTATCCTCCGGGACTTTGGAGCTTTCACCCTCTAATTTCCTTCGAAGTGCTCCGAACTCGGAGTTCTAGATCTGGCGCCACGCGTCCAATTTCAAATCAACGACTGTCATCCACTTCGGGACTTTGTCCTTTAGTGATTTCAAATCTCAACAACTACAAATCTTCGGAGGGAATCCTTCCAGAGTGTCGGATCCTCTAACACCTGTCCTCCCTGATCCAACGACTTTCCAACGGAGTGAATCTTCGTCCTCCATGCGTGCCCTCACAGATCAACGATCCACATTCCTTCCTTCGGATCAACGACCCTTAGACGTTTCGGGACATTTCGAAACACAAATTCACAAAAATTCTTGAGTATGAGTCTCCGAATTTCACGATCTGGTGACACCTATCCAACCCAGATCAATGACTCCCAGCTGCTTCGGCTGTTCGGGCTTCGATAATCTCAAATCTCAACTTCTCCTTCTCTTTTCTCCCGGAGTACTTTCTCTCGGAGTTCACGATCTTTCGCCACATACCGTGTTTGGATCTAACGGTCTAGATCTCTTCGGCTCTTCAGCTCTTCGGTGGTTCAGGCTTTGGGAGTCTCAAAATCCTATGCACTCGTTTCTCCCATAGTGCTTTTACTTGGAGACTCCGATCTGCTGACATATATCCCCTTGGCGATCAATGACCAGGACCCACTTCGGGTCTTTGAAAATTCTGATCTCTCCTTGTCCACAAACTCCCGTAGTTGTGGATCTTACACCACCTGTCCTCCTTGACGATGGACGGTCTCTGCTCACTTCGAGACTTTGGGACTTTGACAAGTCCACTCTCCGGTGCACACAAGGATTAAGTCTCGTGCACTTACCTCTGGATCCAACGGTTGCTGGTCCTCTGCGCTTAGATCCAACGGATGGGATCTGTTCCTCTCCTCGGTGCTCTCCTTTGTTCACTGGACGTAGATCAGACAATACATATCTCTTCTTCCGTAGCTAATCGGACAACTGTTGTCTCTCCTCCTCCCGAGCTTTTGACTTCTTCCAACTTGGAATATTTTTGTCAATGTTCAAAGGCTTCGATCTTTGAACTTTCTTGTTGCGACCTCGATTGTTTGGGTCTCAATTACGCTCTTAAACGCGTTATCTCTTCTGGGTTTTAGGACTTAGAATAAGTCCGTCTCCTACGCACTCCTTGCATTATCCCTTCTGATCTTGATCACCTTGAGGATTTCGATCTCCCACACACTCCTTGTGTTTCTGGGATTTCGTCAAACTCAGATTCGAAGGACTTCTTGAAAATAAATTCTTCTCGCCCTCCTGGAGTTCCTCCTGCTCAATGCACACCTTGCAGAGCTCTACAGAGTGTTCAATAGCTCTGTGAGTATCTTCCTCTGATATTCTTCTCTCTGAACTCTACAAAGAGTTCTCTCTGTGCATGCTTGCACCTGTTTGATGCTCGCATGACAGAGCTCTACAAAGTTCTCAGTAACTTTGTTTCTTTCCGAACTCAACACATGGTTCTTCCTGTGCACTCCTTGCACTTCTGCTGATGAAGGTTCAACGATATCTCTCCTAAGCTTCTCTGAGGTTAACTCACCTCTGTCAACGCACTCCTTGCTAACAATGTGCACTCCTTTCTCTCGAAACTCAAAGATGAGAAACAATTGAAACTTATACAATATTTCACCAGTTCATACATTCAAAACATGAATGACATATATAAGCATAACAATGAACACAAATACATAAACACACTATGTGCAGGAAAAACTGCTTTTCTATTATCTCTGTGTGTCTATATAGATATTTACAAAAACTGGATTTCAACAGAGTCCCAGTTCTTTCTCCTAATCTAACTCTATCCCGAGTTCTGCTTCTTCCAAGACCTCTCTACAAAGATCTCTCTCCTTTACAAAAGAGGGCTCTATGAGCTTATGCTCTTCACCGGCTTAGTGCCATCATTGTCTTAGTTAAGACACCATACTCCTATGACTCATTACATAAATGATGATCCAGACCTGACTATGACATAGACCTGCTTACAGTGAACCATTTAAGGTGACCCTATCCACTACCTGTACAAACGTATGGCTTGGCTCTTACAACCTTACAACGCAAATCCTCTTAGGATCAGATTTCGAATTTAAAAATGGGAGGGTCAATGCCTCTCCTTTTATCCATTACACGTCTATGTGTTGGCTTGCTGGCGCATTTGCTGAGGTGGAGCGATGATCCTGCATCAGGAAGGCTTGGCAAGTGATGAAGAGGAGGTAGAGGATCTTCAACCTATGGAGTAGATCGAGGTAATCTTGCGCGCGACATATGAGAGGAGGACACGAGTTCCAAGAGCGGGAAGAGAAGGAAACAATCCTATCCATATTTTGTCAGTGTGGAACCCATAAACCCATGTGCGACCAACACACCAAAAATAACACCACCATTTAGACAACCGGATTTCGGGAGAAGGAGGACAGCAAGAAGTACATCTACACAAGGAACAACAACTGAGTGAACCAGTTCGGGAAGCATTAGTCAAGTATCTACACCGCATGAAGGTAGTATTTCAACATTCATGATGGCAGGACACGATCCCACCATCAGGTTACTAGAATTCAAAGGAGAAGCGTCAGAGGACCCAGAGAAGCACCTATTTATCTGTGAAAATATCTGGGAAGAAAAATAGATCACAGATGAGGACACTAAAGTTCCACATCTAACGATCACACTAAGGGATCACACACTGGATTGGTATATGAGTTTAGCCACAAAAAATCCACCATGGACAACCTGAACGATTGTGGATATAAAAAAATTGTTGATAAATGAGTTTCGGAAGCCAAGTTCAGAGGACCAATATATGAACGAGATGATAGAAATTAGACAGAAACTAGGAGAATCCATATGGGATATTGACCAGAAATTCAAGCGACTGAAAGGAAAGTTGAAATATCTCATGATTTATATGCAGCACAGGCACCTGTTCACCAATTCAATATTACCACACTTAAAATATCCGCTGTGACAACACAAGTTTCAAACATAGGTAGAGGCTCTACAGGCAGCCCTGCAACTGGAAGAAAACCAATATCAGAAGACAGATCCAACCATCGAAGAGTTGAAGGAGGATCTGAAGAACTTAACGTTCTAGCTAAACCAGAACAAAAGTAAGGACAAATGAGAAGTCGTTTGGTGTACCACATGCAAGACATAAGGACACCATAAGAACGAATGCCCAACATTCACGCAGTACATGGCAACAAGAATGCCAAATCCGTTACCAACAAGAGGACTATGGTGTGAAATTTGTAAGAAACAGGGCCACGATCCATATCACTACCCAATGATGTAGGAGTACCAGATAGTCCCAAAGAGTTCGTATTGCAACTTTTGCAAGTCAGTAGGCCATGATGACAAAGAATGTATAACCATGGAGTTGATGAGAGAGAGGACATTAGATGCATATAGGGTGCAGGAAGAAATAATGACCGGGCAATCCACACTCTAGTTTAACCAAGTACGAGCCCCATACAACACTGCGCAACAACAATATAATACTGCGCAACAACAATACAACACAACGCAACCCCACTACAATACCACGCAATATAACCATGCGCCTCAGTATAATGCGCCACGAGGGGGATTTGTAAGAGGTAGAGGACCAGTGGTATGTCACAACTGTCAACAACTAGGACACTATGCAAGAGAATGTCCACTTCCACCAGCGACTTGTATGTGTTGTCACGCATCAGATCATGACACGAAAGAATGTCCTATGTTATTAGGGAAGATCTAGGAAAAGAGGAATCAGAACAACCAAAATGTTCAATGGATTTAAGCATAAGTGAGGGATGAAGGAAGAAACATCAACATAGTTACGCACGGAGGAGCGAAAACAGGGAATGACGTAGTACGACAAGAGCCAATACAACATCAATGGGTGAAGAAGAATGTTGAACCAAGGAAGCAGTTTGACGTGCAGAATGAGAGGGAGATATTTAAGCAAGCCAGACAAGAATTTTTGAAGCATGACATTGCGTCGACTTCAACCACACAACATAATAAGGAAGTACCAGAGTATGAGATGCCTCCATCGTTGGATCATACCAAAGAAATGCAGCCCCTGGGATAAGTAAGTACAATCAAAGGCTTTTTGCAATCATGTGTAAAATTATTAAATGATCCATCCTGTGTCAAAGTATTACAAAATATGTTAGAAAGATGTAGCATAGTGACAGAAGGAAAGCTAGAACAGAAAACAATCAATCACCTACATACAAGGAGAAGAAAAAGTAGGGAGTTTAGGTTGAACGCCAACATTGGAGATTTCAACATGGGAGATATCATACTCAATCTAGGATCCGAAGTCAATGTATTACCCAAGAAGACATGGAAATGTATGGGAGAGCCCACAATAGGATATTCACCTATTCAACTGAAACTGACAAATCAACACAGAGTTCTACCAATTGGGAGACTAAAAGGAGTAACAATAGACCTGGATGGAGTGCGCACTAAAGCCGACTTTGAAGTAATAGAGATAGTGGATGACACAACACCTTACCCAACATTGCTCGGCTTGGATTGGGCATTTGATAACCAGGCCATAATCAACTTAAAGACATGGAAAATAACCTTCGAGTCAGGAGATTACAAGGTTATTGCGCTATTAGACCCATCTGAAGGGGAAAGGTTCGTAGAGCCTACTTGATTGGATTTGGAGGAAATTAGCCATTTGTATAGAACAACTGCACGAGATGAGGATTACGTAAACCCAACTACAAATGGGATACTCAGTTGGCAAAGCATTACCTCATGTACGTCAGACTCAGATATAAGTTTAGAGAACTGGAAACAGAGGCTACACGAAGTTTCCACAAGAAGATGTGCAAGAATAGACCACGTAGTAAGATGGGTAGGTATAGAGATAAAGGAACCATCGACCTTCCATGGGGTAAACGATGTAGAAGCATTCTTGACAGTTTAAGAAGACGAAGTGTTAGAAAATCAGAGACTCTTAGCACTAGATATAACACTCAAGGCCACACCTGCAAGATGGTGGGGCGCACACAAAGAAAAAATCAAGGATTGGTACCAATGTAAGCGGTTAATGTGCATTAGGTTTGGTGCAGAACAAATAAGCAACCAACAACATAAATATGATGGACAAGGGGCACCAACAGAACACTTGGAGAAGTGCAGAGCGTTGTGGAAAATGACACCCCCAGAAGAATGGCCTCATCATTTCATACACACATTAGAGGCCATCCCAACAAACTGGTATACAAACTAGGAACTACGCAGAGGAACTACAAGCTGGATAGTACTACAAGAGAACTTTACAGTCACTTTCTCATTTGAACATGAGAACCCTAACATAGATGCAACACTTAAACAAATAAGAGGGGTGATATTCATTAAGGAGCCAAAAGTCGAACTCATAACAAAAGAACAATAGCGGAACAGACAGACAGTGAAATAACTGTTGTCATGCTACCATGTATAGGAAGAAGTACCAGATGAAGATGATCCACGCGATATTCAGATTGAGGAAGTTGAAGGCGAAAGAGAAGTGGAAGATCCACCTCTAGAATTAGACGTAAATGCTGCGTCGATCAAGGTAAATAAAGTCAACATTGGGACAACTGAGAACCCCAAAAATGGCCAACATTGGAGACTACTAGGATGACAAAACCGTGGAAATCATAACAAAATTACTGTGCGAGTACAACGACTTGTTTGCATACACAACCGCAATACAATTCTCTAAGAAAAGAAGGTTTCATTCTAGGGAAAAAAACCCTAACATAACTTCTACCATCATATCTATGACCTTATAATGAACAGTCCAAATTGACTACGGAATTACAATATTACAAGGTAATTTTCCCAAAAAATTTCCTCAGGGGGCTCGCCGCCCCCCATGCCCTCCAGCTGGGGGGTAGGACCCCCCTGAACCGCCTACATTCAGGAGCTAGCCCCCGAATTCCCTGTAGAAGGGGGCTAGGCATACCTTCATATAAATCAGGAAGATAACCAGACTCCACAACCAACACTAACTTGCATGGAGATTAATGCATGTCCCTTTAATCTCTTCGAGGGTGAACATGTGGGACCTATGAAAAATATATGGTTGTCGCTTCTTCTTGCATGTTCCTTGATCTATGGATAGGATTCCACAAGAAACCTCCCGATAATTCAAC
>WSFP011453527.1:0-19512 GCA_009831015.1 Picea engelmannii
AGTTGTGTGCTACTATGGATAGACACAGTTGTGTTCTATTGAATGACATTGTTCCGATCGCCTTGAAGACTATCAGTAGTGTTGGAAATGATTATCAGCTAGATGGATGATCAATGGACAGAGATTTCCCAGACAGAAAATGGCTCAGAACATTTATTCTTCTAGGACATATGTTCGGATTAGAAGAATGGCTCTTGTGTCACTCTGTGGAGTGAATGACTTATCCAGCATCATGTCCGATTACTCAGATGGAGTACGGTTTCGAGAGATGATGCAGCTAATGACACTGATAGTGATGATGGTGCTCATGATCTAGTCATGAAATAATCTATACGACTATGTTGATGCTACTAGGTAAATGGTATGTTTGTGCTCAAGACCATTACTTTCAAATACCTCTCTAGCTAGGAGGGAGTGTTGATATTATGGTAGTTGCGGGAAGTATTTACCTCCACGTGTAAACCTGACGAGAATAGAATATTCCCGGAAGCAAGAAGAAACCCTAAATTAGTTGGCTAATAACCCTAGAAGACAAGTCGGATCAAGAGGATAATTTGTATTAGGTTATTAGCCTCCAAGAGAAGAAGTCGGCTAAAGGAAATATTATATACTAAGTAAATAGGCACCCAGAATGAGAAGTCGGCCCAGGCAGTTTGCCAGATTTAGTATAAATACAGGAGGCCAGTCTTCATTCTGGCAGGCATTCTTAGAATTGCAGAAGCAGCACTTGTGTGCACTGCAGTTGGCCAGTTTGTGCACAAGTTTGGAGGAGAGTTGTCGTTGCAGCTGCTGCAGCTAGCAGATTTCAGTTTTGGCCTAGACTCTCTCTTGGTTATGGTTTGGACTCTCTGATCAGCTCTTGTTACTCCTATTTGGTGTGATGTTCTTGGAGAGAGGTGCGCTATCTTGTTTGGCTATCTAGCCTAGGGTTTGCTTCCGGAATGATTCTCTGTCAAGGTTAAGGTGCTCGGGGGTGGCTTCGGCCTATGGTTGGGTGACAATAGTGATATTGTCTATGGTTAAACAAGCTTTGTTATGGTTAAACAAGCTTTGTTATGGTTAAACGAGCTTTGGTTGGAGTGTATACTGTTTGTAGATTTGTTATTTTTCCAATGCTTGCATGGTCTGTGGAGGATACTGCCTCATTTAGGTATTATCATTTAAGTTATTATTTGTAGTAGCAATTATGTGTCTTATGACATGGTTACCTATAAAAAAAGGAAAAAAAAATCCAAGAAAATTCATGGGAGATTTCAAGAGCACTTCAGGATCATTTCAGGAGCACTTAGGGAGCATTCCTGGAGAGCATTTCCCAGAGGCAAGAAGGAAAATATTCATCCCCAGAGCGTGCTCCCAGACTAGAGCAACCCAGAAGCACACTTCTGAAGGTGCTTCATGATTGCTCCCTCGCCAAGTGTGTTTTGGGAGTCAAGTGAACGGAGCAAGGGAGGGTGGCGGGTGGGGGACGCTCCCATGCAGTGTACCTTCGGTCCAAAGTGCAGCATGCCTCTCTGAAAGTGATGCACTTTAGAAGGTTTAAATGATTCAAGACTCTCTCATGTTCATTCACAGAGAAAGGCAAGTCGCAAAACTATTGTCTTGAGATCAAATGGCTGTTGCAGAGCTAGATATGCTTAACAGCCAGTCATTGCAGCTTCTTAGAAGACAATAGTCAGATAGTAATTTTGTATAAGTATGATTTCAATTTATACTTATACATACATTTTAACATCATGTATGATTCAAATGGACGAGTTGGTCTGTTTTCAGTGATCACAAGCTCAGGTGAAGTTATGAGATCAAGAAAGTATTTTAGTAATAGTTCTGTGCATTTACTTGATTTTGTATGTCAAGAAAGGATTAACTGCTCTGCAGTTAAAGGCTCGCATCCAATCAATGTCTGCATAGAAGAAATGAAGCAGAAAACAAATTGTGCTTAATTATCCAGATGATTCTATTTATGATCAAATACCAATATCTCAAACCCATGCCATGGTATTCATCCACTTTAAGATTAGCCAGCTTACTGCCTGTATGAATCTCTTAAAGCATTGCAAACAACACAAGGGCAATTTTCGGCCGGTTCATGTGTTCAACTATTGCTAAAGAGACAACTGAAAGTGCACAAACCTGATACATAGTTTCAGAGAGAATCCTAAGCAGCCGCTCAATCTGCACGACCAGCATTCCAGCATCTTCCATGGCTTGATCAACCAGATTTTCATCCAACCCAATGCTTTGTAAACGCAAATGCCACCGAGAAAGTCCTTTCAGCTCCCCTACTCTGAATGCCAATACTTCTGCTGCCGGCTAACAAAGAAGGGAAAGTAAGCACAAACACTGTTTGTTGGAATTGAAATATTTCTCAAACATGTTTATCACACATTGGTGAATCAAAAGAATTTGGCAACATTAATAGTTAAACGTAAATCAACAAGATCCAACCCCTTCATTATTAACCACATTAAAGACCAGCACATGATCATCAAATTTCGGTAAAACCTAAAATACAGTCTCTTATTCTTTCTAGATAGCCACTCCTCCAGAATACGAGAAAAGGAATTTGGAGAAACAAATAACCAGTCAAATGAAGAATGTACTGCTCCAAAGAATACCATCAATGTTGAAAGTCGATACAAAATCAAATGATGAATGTGGCAGTTCAGAGAATTTCACTGATATTGAACTTCAACAATAAAAAAATGGCTTGTTAATTTAAGAGATGGCTTCAGTTTGACTGACAACAAACAACCAATATCATCTCAAACAAATTTATATGTATATCTCAGAATCCATCCTATAATTTAGCCCAACTTCTTTGGTATGTAGTTAGGGGTCTGAGAATGTCATTGATGTGGCCCTTTAGTAAGCTACTAATGCAGGACCTGAGAGCTCATTGCACTGGGAGGAATAGTTTCATTCTTGCTTGGAGATTAGAGAGGTGGTGAGAATCTGGTAGGAGAAGATAGAATGGGGATGACATGAAAAATGGAAACCATTATAGGCATCTTAAAGAATTCACTGAGAATAACAAATTTCAAGCAGAATGTGGTGGTAATCTAGGGACCTCCTGACACAGCGCATAATATCCATCACCATTAAACTGGGGTAGTAGCAATGGTTGGAAATTGTAAATGTGCAGAAATAACAGCTGGAGAGCATCACAATGGAAGCATCAATTGTATCAGGCAGCTATAAAACTTCACCCAGATCTTTTGGTCCCTTGTAATGACATATGGCTGTGTCTCCAGTTAATACAAACAATTTTGTATTTTTCCATGCATTTCAGCAAAATATAGAGATAAAAGGCGAGCAATATTGTTATCTGTTTATCTCTATCTTGTAGCTAAGTCTTGCTGTTAGAAGGAAGCAGTGTTGAAGGGGCTCGGATCCCCTGCTACAGAAGATGCAAACCAGGATGGGGACGCATCCCATTTCCCAAGGCAGGATCAGATATGCCTGTGCCATACTGTCATGCACCTGGTGCAGGACAGCATACTGTGGGCAACCCAGGGACAAACCTTGCATCCCCTACAATACAACGGAGGGTGTCTCTGTTAATTTGTAGCTTAGAAGGTGGCTCAGCTAAGCCTATGTGTCCAAGGCTAGTTGATGGACACAATTAAAATAACCAGATCAACATTTTTATTTTATCCTAAGTTTTAACTTAGGAAAAGTATAAAAGTCATTTAAATGACTTTTATTGACTTTTCACTCAGATTTCTGAAAAGTGACTTTTTGGAAATTAATAATTCACTAAAGTGAACTTCTGGAGCCTTCTAGAAAACTCAAGAAAAGGTGAGTTAGAGTGATAAAAGGAGGTTGAGGGTGAAGGACATAATACATTGTGTGTTGAGCTGATGAGTGAAGGAGTTGGCTAAGGAAGAGGAAATCGATTATGCAGAGTGAGGAAGGGTGAATTAGCATTAGAGGAAGTGAGTTGAGTGCAGGTCGTTCCAGCAGAGACAGAGACCGAAAAAGCAGGGCCGAGTTTGTTGGGCTGTAAGAAATTTCTGAATTTTTTGTTGCTGTAAATTAATTGCTCTGAAGCCAATAAAGCCCCTCCTTTGTTGGTTTTCCCACATTGGGGTTTCTATGGTATTTCTGGTGTCTTCCTGTTTTATGTGTTTGGTTTCTGTTTGCTTATGTTGTTCATTACAGTTAAATAACTCAATTGTAAAATTAATGCATGATTTTCAGAAGTTATATCAGCATAAATAAATTTATGCGTAAATAAAAATCATTGGCATTTTGTTTATGATTGTTGAGTTTAGATGAAATTAACAGTCTCCCCCTATCCTCTTCAAAAAAAACTGAATGAGAAGAAAACACAACATTAAATCTGATCTGCAAACAAGGAGGCTTTGTTTCAGACATGGATTTACCTTACGTGGTTTTTTCACATTTTTTGCATTAGAACCCGCCAAAAACATCCTCACAAATGGTGTTGAAGTTTGTAGCTCGGACAGGTATCTCCATATTGGTTTGTGTCTAACATGTGGATATCGTCATTAACACCTCTCAGAACTTTGGAAATTCACTTTAATAATTTAATTATTAAAGTGAATGTCATTTTATAATTAATGGAGGTTAACTAAATGAAATGCCTAAGTTTCTTGCATTAGTGAATTTAATTAATTAAATGAATCTTAGCCATTTATCTCAAGTGAGGTGAGATATAATCTCAACCATTGATCATTTTGGAGGTTAAGGTTTTGGCTCAACTCGAGATTATAAACGGCAGACAAGGTGAGAGGAGGAAAGACACACAAGCAAGGAGCCAGTGACTCATTTGAGATTGGAGAAGAACTTTCACTCTGCAGATTTGGCTAAGGAGAAAAATTCTACAGTCAGGAAGTTTTCAATAGGCCATACCAAGCAAGGCGGAGGTCAAGGAATTTTCTGGAGAGGTCGTATAACTCGTAGGAGCAGCCAAAGAGGCTGTACAGCACGAAACATTAAGTTGTAGGGGTCGTACAGCCCATACAGGTTCGTACAAGCCGCGGGTATCAGTCGTACATCCCACGGCAAGTCGTACAGCCCGCAGCAGAGACTGTACAGCGTACAGCTGGACTGTACAGGCCATCATACAGTCAATGGAGCAGCAGGTAGGGATAGCAAGGGGGCATACGGTTTCGTCAGCTGAAATCAGCGCAGGTTTTGCTATTGTTTGTATTTTCTCTGTAGGCTATTTTCACGATAAGGGAGCCCTTGTATGCTTGGATATTATTTTAATGAAGAGTAGATTTGAAGGGCGGAAATTTGTTGTGTGTGTGTGTCATTGTAAGATTGGTTTCCATGTTTCTTTCGCTATTTGTTTCAGTTAATTATTTCAACAGTGTAAATTATTCAATGAGCTGCAATTTAATTTTCAGCGAGAAAATTCACTAGGGAATAATTTACCTAGGGCTGGAATTAGAAAATTGACATGGTATCAGAGCACAGACTCTTAAGGGAAGCCAATTTCAGAAGATTTTTTCAAAATCTATAAATCAGTAGGGTAAAATCTTCGGTAGTTTGATCAAATCTAGAAATGGCAACTAGTCTCAGATTCGAAGACTGGTTGGATGGAGCATCAAATTTTCTCTCTTGGAAAGCAAGGGTAACCTTGCTTTTGAAGAAACATGACCTTTGGGAGATTGTGGAGAAAGTCGCTCCTACACCGACAAATCTAGCAGAGATAGCCGCTCTCGAGAAGAAGGACATCAAAGCCCAGAGAGAGATCTTGGATGCCATGAAGGATCATTTGATCCCTCACGTGGCAAAGAAGAAACCAGCCAAAGAGATGCTCAAGGCTATTGTGGATTTTGTTGATGTTTTCCAGTAGCGGGAGGTATTCCCTCCTGAACAAATTTTCTTAGAGAGGAAGATTCCAAGAAGTCAAAGGAAGACCATTGAACAATTGAAGAAGCCCCAAGAAGAAATAGAAGACTCTAGAAGAGAAGTCGGCCCCATGGGAAAATAATTAAGGAAAATTAGAATATCCATGGGTTGTAGGGAATTGTTAGCTCCCTCTTAATCCCTACTTTTCTGCAAAAGTATTTAAACTCCTTTGAGGTGTACTCACCTCCATTATCAGATCTCAAGACTTTAATCTTCCTTTCGGAGAGATTTTCAACTAAAGCCTTGAATTCCTGAAACTTGTTGAAGACGTCATCTTTTGTTTTCAAGAAGTACATCCATGTCTTTCGAGAATAGTCATCTATGAATAAGACATAGTATAGAAAGTTTCCTAAGGATGGCATCGTCATCTGTCTGCATACATCAAAGTGTATGATTCTGATGTCCAAGATACCCTTGGACCTGATCTCACTTCTAGTAAAGCTTCCCTTGACATTCTTGCCAAGTGCAACTACCTGAATGTTGAGTAGACCTATAACCATCTTGCCTAATATCGGTAGTGCTCTATAGTTTATGTGGGCAAGTCTTCAGTGCCATAGCTCACTTGAGCTAACACTGTTGTGTACAAGGGCTTGTTCTTGGTGTCCCTTCAATTTATATAGTCCTCCCTCTTGGACACCAATCACGGTAGCTTTATCAATGCTTGAACTCTTGGGCCATAGAAGAACTTGGTCATCCACAAAACCTACCCTAAAGCCTTTATCTTCTAAAGCAGAGATGGAAAGTAAATTCTTCTTTAAGTTCTGTACAAACAAAATATCTTTAATTAAAAGACCGTTACCTGAGTCAAGTTGTAGGGAGGCTTCTCCAACGCCTTTGACTGCACGCTTGGAATCATCCCCAAGCTCCACTTGAAGGGATGAGCTATTTTCTGTTAGATTTGAAAGAGAATTTATGGATCTGGTCATGTGCTTGGAAGCACCGCTATCTATGAACCAAGTGTCACTCCCTTGAGTGATGGTTCCTGTGACTGTTGAAACAAATACAAAGTCTTCATCTTTTGACTTGTGCTCTTCAGCTTCTGTTGTATGTGCATGGTGCTTCTTCTTCTGGTTCTGGAAGCATCTGCTTGATATGATTGAATAACTCATTCTCTTCTAGAATGAGAACTTTGTGCTTCCAGGATCTGAAGTTATCTGCTCCATCCAATCTATCTTCAACTCTCATGCTAGTTGACATTGTTCGTTGGTAGAAACCCTAGCACTGAAAAACCTCGATTTTTCAAACTTCACCAAACTGCACGCAAAGGGTTTCAGGGGGTGCACTAAGGTAGGGCGCACTACTCTATGAAAGAATTATCCCCAACAACCTTGGGATAATGCTCAACGAGCTTGACAAAATATTGCAGTTGCAAGGTGTTGCTGCAGTTATCTTCCTTGTAGTGGTCAAACTGTTCTGAAGGTAACCAGCTCTGATCCCATGTTAGATTTTTCTTATTTACAGAGCATTAGAATTACTAGTGTTCTTTTACTTCATTACCATTAACATATATATATCATGTACTGAGCAGTAGCAACATAAACAAGAGACAAAAAGAACACAAGAGATTTATCGTGGGAAAACCCCAAATGGGGGTAATACCCGGCAACCTTTCTGAGATAGATTTCATTCACAAAGTCCAACCATTCACCAACTCTCAAGAGCCACAGACAAGATATAAACCCTAGCACTAGGCTAGTGCACCTCTAGTGCTCATAGTTGCAGCAGCAGCAGAATACAAGAAGAACGCACCTCCTTAGAGAGATAGTGCACAAGATAAAGTAGCAACCAAGAATAACCAAAGACCCCAGCTCTGTATCTCCTCTTCCTCCTCAAACTTGCGCACCTTTTCCTTAGTGAAAGAGTGTTTTGTGTGTGTGTCCAAATGAGCTAGACGTCCTCTTTATTTATAGTCTTCAAGTCAACTGCCTAGGCCGAATTCTTCTCTGGGAATCTTAATTTTACTTTATTCTTTTTTGTGTGGGCCGACTTCTCTTCTGGGTATCCTTGTTGTTTAATGGTCTTCCTAGACTTCTAGAATCTTCTCTTCATCTAAGAAAGGTCAATAAGACTTTCACTCTACAGATTTAGCTAAGGAGAAAAATTATGCAACCAGGAAGTTTTTAGTAGGCCATACCAAGCAAAGTGGAGGTCAGGAAATTTTCTAGAGGGGTCGTACAGCCCGCAGGAGCAACCAAAGTGACTATACAGCCCGTAGCAGGTAGTTGCAGGGGTCGTACAACCCGCGAGCAGCAACGTACAACCCGTATGGGTCCATACAGGCCACATGTAGCAGTTGCACTGTCCACGGTAGGTCGTACAACCCGCGGCAGGGGTCGTACAGCATACGGTTGGGTCATACAACCAGGTGGTCAGCAGGTAGGGACAACAAGGAAGAAGAGGGTTTCATCAACTGAAATCAACCTAGGCTTTGCTACTATTTGTATTTTCTCTGTGAGCCACTTTCCCGGTAAGGGATCCCTTGTATGTTTGAATATTATTTTAATGATGAGCAGATTTGAAGGGAAGAAATTAGTTGTGCATGTATCATTGTGAGATTGGTTTCCATTTTGTTTCCGCTATTTGTTTCAGTTAATTATTTCAGCAATGTAAATTATTCAGTGAGTTGCAGTTTATTTTTTAGCAAGGAAATTCACTAGGAAATAATTTATCTAGGGCTGGAATTAGAAAGTTGACAAATGGAATGTTCATAAGCTTTTTATAAACCCAAAAATACTAACCCTTGCTTGTCACGTACAGTATTTGTTTCCAAAGGCTACAGATACTAACACGGACTGAAATTTGGCATCATAAACAAGTTCAGATCCAGATTCCATGCATTCGCCGATAAGGAAATCCGTCAAGCTTTAAGAAAAACAATGGGAAAAAAGGTCTAGTGATCAAATTTTTTATTTTTATTCAAAAAGCCTTCGAATTTGGAGATTATAGATAAGCCTCCAATAGAAGGGATCATCCTCTCTATGAAGAAGCTAAAAAATGGTATAGTCTACTCTCAAGATAAACTTTATTGATTACAATTAAAGCAGGGTTTCTTTCCCTTTTTCGAACATTTTTTTGAAATCCGGTAATAACATTAAATTTTTTTGGGATTAGCACCAAAACAAAGTACATCTGCATACATCAAAGATACTCGCCATGTTGTATAAAGTGGTAGCTAAGTAATCGGACACATCCAACCCCCCCCTCGCATGTCGCGTATCCTACGTCTTGGATATGACACATGAGGACACGTGTACGGCACATGTCAGACACGTGTCTGACACTTTCCCTCAACATGTCCCTAAAATAGGACACGTGTCTTGCACAGAAAAGGACCTAGGCTCATGTTTTCTCATGCAAGTTGCAAATATGAGGTGTTTTGGTGTGCATTTGAGGGTTATTTTGACTTACTAATGCTATTTAAAGAGGTCCCCACCCCCTCCATTTCACCCACCCTAGTAATTAATGGTAATGTTAAATTCTTAAAGTAAATGTGACATTCTCTTTTATCTTTCATTTTCATCCTTTTACTTAAATTTTTAACATTAGCATTAATTGTTTCAGGATGTTTGACAGTGGTTCCAACCTCATTGGATGGAGAAAGTAGAATTTTAGGTCTGATTCAAAATTCAGTAAACTCAACGGTTTTCAAGATTTCAAGATTGGCAGGATTGCAATGTTTCCACTAGATCCTATCATGTATGAGGGTATGGAACTGGAATTTAATCAAGAGCACCAATCCCTTTATGTACCTCGATGTTGATGGCATTGATTGTTGAACTCTTCTATCATGACCCCAGTAAAAATGTACCCTTCACTCAAGTATAAACTCTTATGTTGAACTTTTCTCTTTGGCATTGTGTCAGGTGACTAAGTGGTGTATGTGCACACCAACCTTCGTCTTATTTACAGGAAGAGAGAAGAGTGGTTGAAGGGAAAGACAAAGATGTGGGATGTGTTTCCTGATGATATGGATCTGGACGGCAGTGTTGAGTTGGCATTAGCCAACTTGGATCTTAATGAACTAGTGCTAGAGCCAGTCACTTTTGATGATGGTGATCTTCTTGAGGGGTCATCCTCCACATCAATAGATGCACAGATTGCATTGGATATAAAGGAGGAGGAGGAGGATGGAGGAGAGAGCAGTGGTAGTGATGTTGATCTTGATGATTATGACATGGAGGACTACTGACAGTCACGACTCATGAGCTATGAGATTCTTCCATCTACGGTTCTAGTATCTACCCTATGGCTATTTTGTTATTTTCCATTGGCATTGCCACCTATAGTATTAATGACTCTAACTCAGTATCTATCTACATTGTAATACATTTTGATTTTGATGACTTGATGAGAATGAGAATGCTGCAGCTTATGGTTCTAATTTCTTGTGTGTTCAATGTTTGTCATTTGATCATCATTGATGTTACAATATATTATGTTACATGTTTTGTATCATGCAAATCTTCAGTTTCTAACAAAATATGAATCTTTATGTCTATATTTCATTTTTGTCTGTGTAATTTTCAAATCTTTTTCATATATATAATTTTTTTATATATATATAAACGTGTCCTTTGTGTCCTATTTCCAGGGTCGTCGTGCCACGTGTCGGACACTCGTATCTCTGTGTCCCGTGTCATCCTGTCAATTGACTTAGAGTGGTAGAGTGCAAGATCAATATGGTGTCTATTATATTATAGGAAAGGTGCCATCATTTGTGTTTCGTATTATCCAAGGTGGGCTTCATTGTTTGCAAATCAAATTGAATGTTGAATGACTATTATGATTTCAAAAACAATGTCACTATACCTCTACACTCGCCCACACCCACAAACATTGGCAACCTTGGAGGGAAGTATAGTTAGAAAGGTCAGATAGAAAGCAGTCACAGAGATAGATGGCAATTGGATGGCTAAGATTGTTGTAATAAAACATATGTTAAGCAATAAGAAAAAGCTTCAAACAAGCAAACATTTTTCCAGAATGCTCCCTTTGTTTCTATGCCTAGAAGTAAACACCTTTCCTTTTTTCTGTGAAAACAGATAAACAACAGAAACATCTGCGCAACAGAAATCACAATTTATATTAATGTCTACTGAAGACCAAAATAAGTCAAACGGACTAGAATATACAGACAGCAAAAATAGCCAAGGAGAAGAGGGGAGTGCAATAAGCCTCCCCAAGAAGGAAAAAAGAGTACAAAAAAGCAACATGAAAAGACATAAATATCCAAGAGGGTTACCAAAATGGTAAACCCTGGAAAGCGAAAGAGAGCCAGCGTAGAGCAAAGAAACATAGCCTGAAAGTAAGGTGCAGCTGCCATGAGGGGAGGAGGGAAGACTGAAAACAGAGAGGATGAACGATTTGGGTTTTGCAAGAATAATGTTCATAGAGACACTTTGAACCATCTCATGTATACACCTATAGTAGAGAATACTATTGCAACTTTCTTTTTCAATTCAAAATTCCAACTGAGATTCACTTCACTATTCAAAAGAATCATAATTTAAATCATTTTGAATTTGAAATAAGTTGCAAACATGAGAAACTCACCTGCAGATGGTCCCCTATGATAATATGCATCTCCTTACCAGTAGAATCGATGTTCTTTGCTAATCGTTTTAGTCCCTGCAGGCATCCATTCATGTATTTGCTAAGAGAAAACTGTAAGCATGGCATAACATGTGACTCCACTGAGGCATTTGGAAAAGCAATAAAAAAATTAAGAAACTTCATACCCCTTCACTTAGAGAATTTTCTAAAAACTGACGCAGTGCATCACTCACTGGAACACCACACAAAAGATTCACTAATTCATCTTGCGGGCTTGAATCTAATCCTGCAAGGAATTGGTCAATTCGACACACGTACCTCTCAAGATTACATCAAAGAGTAATATAAAAGTACATACAAACAGAAAAATAATACAGGTATTTTAGGGAATGTTTATCCCATTTTTCAAACAAGAAAACATCACATAAAATTATTATAAAGAACAAGATTGAATTTCCATACCATGGTCAACAAGTAAAGATGAAAGGAGACGGAATTTCTCTCTAAATGTGTTCGTGGAATCTGACCACTGTTTGTGCAATGCTTTTAAGGAATTATGGATAACATCTTGAAGTTCTTCAATATTTGAAACCTGCAATGCCACCTGATAAAGCTCCTTGTGCCTGAGTAAAAGAAAATACAGAATGGAATAAGACCACGTCCTTTTAGCAACACCAATAAATAATTTGACCAAAATATTGATTTCAATCCTGGAGGGTAAATGTCTAGGAAATTGCTACATAATGGTATGATCATGCAAACATATACCCCTACAAAAAACCATATTTCAGGACTGTAACAGGTAAAATGGAGAATTATAGATTACACATGCATTTGAAAATAGGATAACAAGCTAATTACTACAACCAATGGAATCCCTTTCAAGCCATTTTGGCTGAGATATAATGAAATGGGCAAAAAATTTCAATGGCTGATATTGAAATGGAAATGAAGCCTCTGTACTCCCTAGCCGTTTTTTGGTCTCCAAATGCACTCCAGATCATTTGACAGTTGAAAACCCTTGTTCATAGTTGAAAAGAATGAACAAGAAAACAAAGAATGAAAAAAAAACAGTTAAGTTATATTACAGTTATATTTATAACGTCGTTCACCGAATTCAGTGTACGGAATTGCCAAGTTTTTTGAAACTCAGCAAGTTCCAATTAAACTCAGTGAGCCGTATCAAAATTGTTGAGCTTGAACAAAGCTTGACGGAATTGGCTCAAAGTTTCGATTCAGTTTGCCAAACTGGCAAGCCCAGTTAACAGGCGAACTGAATCTAAATTACATCTAATACCGTTATCAACAATGATATTATGGATCTATCTCCCTCTCCCTAAAACACATACTCTCAAACACAGTTGTTAAGAGGGTTGGAGTGCAAATGCATTGATTGACCACTAGGATAGTGGTCACCAACCATCCTGTTGAAACCATAGGTGAGGCTATAGAACAAACCTCCCATTCAGGGCAATGACATGGACCTCTGTTACCAGGCTTTCCTTTTCCAAGGAAACATTCCCAAAATGTACTTCTTTCCCAAATGCCCCAGGAAACACCTGGGAAACGCCTGCAAGAGCTTCCCAAAAGAAAAAAAAATCACAGATGTTTCTGAGGCATTTCCTATGTGTTTCATGCCATCAACTCTGTTTCATCTTCTTTTTCTTTCCCGTAATCAGTATCAAAGGGAACCACTAGTAAAGTAAAGATTAAAAGAAAAGAGAGGAAATCAATGTATTTGTGGTGTATTATCTAGTTAATGCATCTATATTCTATTATCTAGTTATCTGTCCTATTCGTTCTTTCAAACATCTCTTTTATTGTCTGCTTATGTGATAGTCTTGTATTCAACATTCAACTCTATAAGCAATATTAAGTTTCATTTCCTTCACCCTTGTTCACTGTTATAACCAATCCCATGACTTCATAGATAGTTTGCACCCTTGTTCACTGTTATAACCAATCCCATGACTTCATAGATAGTTTGTAACTCCTAACAAGATAATAAAAATATTGGAAACTACATGGAAGAATGATATGGAGTTAAATTAGAAAAGAACCTTTTGTAGCTGTTGATTTTAAGAACCCAGCACCCGGCTAATAATCCCAAATGAAATCACTTCATTAATTAAAAGCACAACTGAGTTTTAACTAAACAGCGAAAGCATTAACAACAGAAACCAATCACACATTTGCACAAGATATTTCTGGGTAAATAACCCCTGGAAAAACCCTCGCAGGAAAACCAGATCTGTGATGTTTTATTAAATAAAACCAGGGCTCCCATCCTGGGATAATGGCCCTTCTGAGGAATACACTACAGCAATAGCCTAGCCCTCCTAGCTGCTATCTCTTTGTTGACTTTCCTTGGCCCCTGCACCTGCACATTACCATTAATTGTTTCAGGATGTTTGAGAGTGGTTCCAACCTCATTGGACTTCATATGGAGAAAGTAGAATTTTAGGTCCCGTTCAAAATTCAGCAGACGTTTTCAGGATTTCAAGAATGGCAGGATTACAACGTTTCCATTGGATTCTATCATGTATGAGGGTATGGAACTGGCATTCAATCAAGAGCATTGAGCCCTCTATGTACCTCGATGTCCACCGGCTAACACTTTTGGGGTTGATCGGGTCCGGTTCTGATAACATTGCTTTCTACAATACAAGGATGTACAAGTGTCATACTAGGGTTTATCCAACCCCCATGATGAAACACTCTCGAGGAATGATTATCCTAGGGTTTAATGCCTCTCCTCTAGGATGGTGCACTCTCTAACAAGATGTTAGTCCAATGCTCCTATTCCATGGTTGTATCCAAGTGTACTCATGCAAGGCATTACTCCTATAATTGTGTGCCACATGTCCTTTCATGTTAATATAGACATGGTTTTCCTTCTAAAATGCCATTTATGTGTATCATTATTTTTTCTTGCAAGATATTGTGTTATTTTAAAAAAAGCTATATATATATATATGACGTTTCCCCCGACATTTCCATTTTTGGAGGGTCATGTTTCCTAACATCTAAGTTGCAGGAAACGCCTGGCTAGGTGGCCTCCCGGTCCCGGAAATGGCCCGAAATGCTAAAACAGGTACGAAACGCCAGCAGTCGTATCGTATGACATTTCCCGATTTGGAAACGTCGTATGGTATGGCCACCAAAATTTTGGTGGCATTTCGTCCCGTACAATAGCTGTTTCAGCGGAATTTTTTGAGTTTGCGGGCCCGGCCAAGTGGGCCATGGGTCCCTTAGGTGGCAAAAAATCCCCTCATTAACCACTAATAAACATTTTAAATCTGTCCAACTATCATCACCATTTCACCCATGCTAGTAATTAATGGTAATGTTAAATTCTTAAAGTAAAAGTGACATTCTCATGTATCTTTTATTTTCATCCTTTTACATTCTCATGTATCTTTGTAAACGTGACATTCTTGTGTATCTTTTATTTTCATCCTTTTACATTCTCCTGTATCTTTTATTTTCATCCTTTTACTTAAATTTTTAACATTACCATTAATTGTTTCAGGATGTTTGAGAGTGGTTCCAACCTCATCGGACTTCATATGGAGAAAGTAGAATTTTAGGTCCCATCCAAAATTCAGCAAACTGAACGGTTTTCAGGATTTCAAGATTGGCAGGATTACAACATTTCCATTGGATTATATCATGTATGAGGGTATGGAACTAGGATTTAATTAAGAGCACCAAGCCCTCTATGTACCTTGATGTCCCCCGGTTAACATTTTTGGGGTTGACTGATTCTATTATGATAACATTGCTCTCTACAATACAAGGATGTACAAGTGTCATACTAGGGTTTATCCAACCCCCATGATGAAATGCTCTCGAGAAAGGATTCTCCTAAGGTTTAATGCATCTCCTCTAGGATGGTGCACTCTCTAACAAGATGTTAGTCCAATGCTCCTACTCCATGGTTGTATCCAAGTATCCTCATGCAAGGCATTAATCCTGTAATTGTGTGTCACATGTCCTTTCATGTTAATATAGACATGGTTTTCCTTCTAAAATGTCATTTATGTGTATCATTATTTTTTTCTTGCAAGATAATATGTTATTCAACATTCTCTCTCTCTCTCTCTCTCTCTCTCTCTCTCTCTATATATATATATATACGATGTTTCCCCTGGCGTTTCCATTTTGAGGTTCACGTTTCCTGACGTCCACGTTTCGAAAACTTCTAGACGTTTCCCCGTTTCGTGCAACTTAGGCTGACGTCCTTCTTTCGAAAACTTCCAGACATTTCTCTGTTTCGTGCAACTTAGCCATCAAGTACTTTAAGGTAGGGTATGAGGTAAAAGGACTAATTTGACAACTTCCACCAACTTAGATAAAAGATCTAGTTTGATACCTTCATCAACTAATTGTATACCTAAGGTAAAGTGAACTCATTTGATACATTGAACCTTAAGATGCTTGCTAGAAATTATGATATGGAAACTAGTCTTGGAGGGCTTAATTTGCCACACATCAACTCAATATAAAGGTGATGTTTATTAGCTAAATTATTTCCCAATAAACAACTCGATATGATAAAAGAAAAGTAATAAGACAAGAAATAAAACAACAAATAAGACAAGAGGGAAAATTCCTCACAATGCTTATTCCTAAAAGAGTAATGTTCTTGTTACTAGGCCTTTATGTTAAAGTGGAAACAAGAAGTTTCTATATCAGATTAATAATAAATGAATAGCATAAAGAATATCCATACTATAAAGTAGCAATACCTCATCCCAAGGATGTGGAGTTATTGAGGTGAATCTTCAATGCCTTCACAATGTTACTTGCTTCACCCTACAAGCAACAAGGTCTTCAAAAATATGCAAGGAACAAGGGCTTCATTCCTCTAATGGAATTGCAAAGATGAAAATATGATCTTCAAATAGACACCCTCATCAAGGAATGTAGTCGATCTACAAATGTCTCCGAGAAATGGACTTTATCCCCAACAACGGTGACAAAACGTTACCTCTCAAAACCCTCACTTCTTGAGATAAAGTCCTAAAGCTCAAGTAAGGCCTTGGAGGAACTAAGAGGGAGACTAATGTCACCTCGCCAACCATCTTTACCCTTTAGGCCGACTCTCCTTCAGCTCAAGGGGAGATTCCCTTTAATAGGATTACTAGAGCTTAAGCAATAAAGTCTAAGTTGAAAATCAAGAGATGGCTCTAGTAAAATAAGTTGATAAAGTTCACTAAATGAAATGGATGAGTGGACCGAAGATTAGTGTCTTATCATTGGGCATATGAAGTCAAATCAAGGCTCAAATGGAAGGCTATCCTAATGAGGAAAAGAAGAACAATATGGCTACAAAGTACAAGCTATATTAACCCTTTCCATGTTATCTCAAATTGCTAAAATATAACCAAGAATATTACTAAAGTAGATACCATCCAATTCTCATGAAGATTATGGTTATCAAGAATAATATGCATGTGCATTCATGCTTAAGTAGAGAGACATGCAATCATAAGCAATACTCTAATGATAACATAAAAGAAAGAGAAATAAGGTTAACAAATTCATACTCCATGAGCATATGTCAAGACAATTCAAACAAAAAGGGTAGCATAAAAGTTTAGAACTATGTTGCATGAAATGCCTGCCCAACTGGCATACGGGTACCAGTCCTCGAAATGGTCAAAAACAAAAAAATGGGTACAAAATGTCTTGAAAACGTCGTCAGCCATACCATATGACGTTTCCCAACATGGAAATGCCTTATGGTATGCCGGCAATTTTTCTAGGCCGTTTTGGCGCAAATATCAGACGTTTCCGTGGTTTTTTTGCTTTGTCGAGCCATCCAAGCACCCATGAAGGGCGTGGGACACTTAGGTGGAAAAAATTAAAAACACTTACTTAACAACTAAGAAACACATCTAATCACTATGCATACTTAATTAACTAAATTTTACATTTATTTGAAAAGAAAAATTATATTTCTCTAGAAACCCTAACAACCTCTTTTTTTATATAAGAAAGCACTTCATTCACTCATTCCTCACACTTTTTTCAGCAAGAAGAGCTTCCTACAGAAGCAGCAAGCATTTTACTTGTGTTTTGGAGCATTGGGAGCAAGCTTTGGTGCATTTCCAGCAAGAGGACAATTGTGGGCAGCAAGAAGAAGGGTGTGGGCAACAAATTTATTTGGCGAGTAGAATTATTTATTGTTTTTGCATCATTCATGGCTTCTCATAGTGTCATTTCTAAAGACTCTAAATCTCCTCAAGCAAACAAGCAACAAGAATACTATCCTCTTTGGAAGAATGTTACCAAGTTGAAGTAAGTGGGTGGGTGGGTAGGGCTTCATGTGAATGGAGGTTGAATTTATGTGAAAATGGAAAGACCTACAAGGGCTCTAACTCGAGTCCAGGCTCACATTTTGCATGAATGGCTAAACGGTGTTAAAGTTTGTGCACATACGAGAAATCTAGGGGTGAAGGCCACATTTGAGAAGGAGCATAATGATGCTCAAAAGTTGAAGGATCAAAGAAGCAAAATTGGTATGGGTAGCAATCATTACTTGGCTACTAGCAATGAGCCAAGGATTGTCCATGAAGCAAGGAAGAGGAGGGTGGTACAACTTGAAGAAGAGATATCCAAACCTGCAAGTGCGAGTAAAGATAGTAGATTGTTGAAAATGCTCAACAATCAAGATAGAGAAGAAGTTGAGACAAGAGTGGCAAGGACCATCTTTGCTTGAGGTATCTCTTTTAACATGATTCGATCCCCCTATTGGCAGGATTTGATGAGGGCAATTAACACAGCCCTCAAGGTTTCAAGGATCCAAACTATGAAAAACTTGGAACAGTTTTTCTCAAGAAAGAAAGGCAACTTTTTAAGGATGTTTTAAGACCAACTTGTAACTCATGGAGTAGCACAAGGGTTTCCATTATCTCAGATGGATTGATTGATACAAGGCGTAGACCATTGATCAATGTCATTGCATCATCACCATAAGGAGCAATGTTCCTTAGAGCAGAAGATTGTTCAGGTGAGGTAAAAGATAGTAATTTCATTGCTGAAATTTTAATTGCTTCTATTGAACAAGTAGGGCCAGAAAGTGATGCAAGTTATCATAGATAATGCATGTTTGCAAAGTTATAGGCTTCATATTTGAGAGTAGATACAATCATATTGCCCATCATCTAAATCTGATTTTAGAAGATATTGAAGCCTACACTACATGGATTAAGGAGGTCACGGAGCAAGCTAGGGAGATCATAAAATTCATCACCAACCACCACCAATCTCAAGCAATATATCGAGAATACTCCAAATTGTAGTTGCTCAAAGTTGCTAAGACAAGATATGCCTCAAACTTCATCATGTTGCACTGCCTTGTTGAGGTCAAACCTACATTAATGAGTATAGTAGTGGGTGTGACTTGGGCTGAGTGGAGACGGGAAGATTCAAAGAGGGGAAGTATGGTGCAAACATTTCTTTCTCAAGTTCACATTACCTACATTTGAGCTTCTCTGGGATGCACATTAAAAACACAAACAGACCTTTCATGGGAGAGATTTATGATGACATGGATACCATGGTCGAGAAAACCGTGGAAATTAATGCACAGGAGACTCCCACTCTTCTTTTTGTTGATGTTGACATCGCAGAGCATGTGAGATCCATCATCGTTATAAGGTGGAATGGCTTTAACACTCCAATGCACACTTTGGCACATGCTCTAAATCCAAGATTTTATAATGAGGAATTGATTGCTCAAAGCAATGGAAAGAGTAAGGCTCCACATATGGGCAAGGAGGTGGCCACTAGAGTGAAGAAATCCCTCCAAAGGTTGTTTCCAACTTCTTTACAAACTGAAGTGAGGGAGGAATTTGCTTGTTTTGCTACTGGATTAAAGGATTTTGCAAACATATCATCTTTGGATGAGAGGAGGAGCATGAACCCGGTTAAATGGTGGACTTGTCATGGGGCAGATGGTCTATATTTGCAAAACCTTACGACTCATATTCTATCACAAGTGGCAAGTTCTTCATCAGCAAAAAGGAATTGGAGCACCTATGGTTTCATTCATTCTGTGAAGTGCAA
>ML872664.1:331-19511 GCA_009831015.1 Picea engelmannii
ATCCATTCTATCTACTACTGGAAAATAATTGAAAATACCATAGTACGATTCATGCATAGAAAGTAGATTTTTTTTTTTAAAGGTAAATGAAAGAAATAATGCGTGTGAAGCTATGTGGTTTTGTACATACAAAACATATAACATACATCCATAAGAAGGTAACAAAAAATAATATATATTAATATATTTTATCACCAAAATATGTTTCCATATACATGTTTCTCATAACATACATCCATAAGAAGGTAGCAACAAATAGTGTACATTAATATATTTTATCATCAAAATATGTTTCCATTATACATGTTTCTCATAAACTATACAATCACTTCTTTTTCTGTATTTTAGTTTTCAAAAATCTGTTGATTGGATCATCCGTGTCTTGATCCACTTCAGTTGTTGGGCCCTCTATTGGCGCTGATTCAATATGCATGCTCTGATGAATTATATGTCTATTCAAGTACTCTCGACGGTATGCAGATCACTACTGAGGGACCTCTGCTGTAATAACAAAAATGGTTAAATTGACATGGTTAATTATTATTCACAGAAGCAGTTCATTAATGCAAGTATCATTACAATGTTGTTTACCAAGTTGACTAGTCAAGACCATTAGTTTGGCTGCCATGTGCTCCTGCTCTCGCCAAACACTCTCAACTACATGCTCTTCCATCAAAACATGAAAAGTTATAAGTACACCATCTTTAAGTAAATATTAATAATTTTATTAATCCATACTTCTGATTTTATAGCCATAATAACATTATGGCCACGCTGCACACCACCATCATCGGACTGCACTCCATTGTCATGGTCGGGCTACATAGCACCATAGGGACGCACTCCATCGTCATGGTCGGGCTAGAAACTACCATCATCAAACTACACTCCATTTTCATTGGGATGCTTTCCACTGCTGGCCTCATTATTGTTGTTGCTCTCTTGCTTAAAACAAAAAGACACATTCATTTATGGGTAAAATCAATCATGAATAGATTTTACAAGTAATCAACAGTTAAAGTCCATTGATTTTATTCACGATGTTGTTCAAAGGGGAATATTGTGTTTACCCCATTCTTTTTTGGTGTTCAACCACGACTTGAAAGCCACACTTGAAGTCGAGCTGAAGGTCTTCTTCCATGGTCACAATTTTGAATTGAGCCCCATGCATTCCACAAGATATCAAATTTGTCTTATTGGATGCAATTAAATAAAATTTGGATGATGATAGGAATGATATGGTTTAATTATTTGGTAGTTACAATTCGTTCTTTCAGTTTCGCGTAACCACCCTAGTTGAGTTTGTGCTGCTCATGTTTTTCTAGTCTTGCCTTGGTTGCTTTTGATGTGTCTGGGAGCCTATAAAAAGTTTCCAATAGGTTGTATATCACAACGTTTATATAGAACTAACAAAAAATCATCATATTAAATGCAAATGTCATGTTGAAAGTGGTAGGTATGGGTGATAAAGGTGAACTGGCATAATCAAATAATGTTCGCCTAAGAACACTTTGTTGTGTTAATAAGACAATTTTCCTCCTTCATATTTCAAAAATAGGGGTAGATTCAAGGGATAACCCTCTTCTCCTTCGATAGATGAGAGGATTAGAGGATATGAAAATAAAGAACAAAGAGGTAGGAAAAGGGAGGTTACTATTGATTTTCGGGTTTCCTTTTCCTGGCTTCCCAACGTTAACGAATATTTATGTCTCTTTCAATTACTTCCCAAGAATGTTCAAGTTCAACATGAGTACTAGCAGTTTCTAAAATAATGTTGAATAAAGTCAATGCAATGCCGGTTTAGTCATCAAGACCGTTTCCAATATTGGGTTGTCTCATAACAAGTACTGTCATGGAAAAATCAGTCAAAGAGTAATTAGACAAAACAAAAAAATCAGAGATAATCGTGATACAATCAACCAGAAAGATATGGAAGATCTCCCCAGTATGGTCACCAAATAAATGTTGAGGAAAAGGTATGAAGAACCTTACTAAAGAATTTTCTAATCTTGCTAGTCTAAGGAAATATAGTTGGGAATGTTACCAGGGGTTTATAGCCTTTAATTCAAAACAATCTCTTAATCCACAGGTAATATGTATTAGGGACTAAGGATGATTTATATGTCATATGTAACTGTAAGAGAAAAAATAAGCGAAGATATACATAAGTGTGTACATGAAAAGAGACGAGAATAAAAGTAAAATCTAAACAATATCATAAGATACACATGTGACACTGAAATCATAACACTAATATTTTTTGTCTTAATTTCATTATGAGATGCAAAGATAAATTATCTTTACAAACCTCTGCAAGGGTGGGACCAAAGTCAGGTTTAGAAGCCTCCAATGGACACCATACAAAAAGACTCTGACAACAAAAGAAACTGAAGCTAAAGATCTGTATTATCTTTCCATTAAAGTGTTGTCACTTGACTCTGCAAAATATCCTTTATCAGTTATGAAATCTAATCCATAAACAAACAAGAACACACCAACTGCCAAAGAAGATCATAACCTTTGGAAACAAGCTGCTGAAAGATATGATTTGGTTTTGAATCCCGTTTCCTTCAATAAGACCCTGCTGTAATCAAGATGGTTTAGCTTTCTAGTCAACTCAGAAATAATGAAGAAAAATAAATATCTCACAAGTATAGAGAATACCTTATATCATAAGTTCTCCTTCTGTTCTCTCCTCCTTTGTCTCTTCTTTTGATTAAGTTTTTATTCTTCTTCAAAACAAGTTACGGTAGTTCAACTACCTTTGTTTTGTTAAGCTTTAGTTAGCTTAACCACTAGTTTGAGACAAATAGATAATAATAAATATGAGTCTATTAAATAATAACTAAATATGCGGGACCCCTAATTTCTTTGTTAAATTTTAACAAAATATGACTCCTCCTTATTACTCCCTTTTTATTGACTTCAATAATCAACATAATGTGAAATATAATAACCCAATATATGATCCAACATTTTCCTTGTAACTCCCATTCACATAAATAATCAAACATTTTTGTATTTAATAAAATATGACTGTTGACCAAAAATAGGATAATATCCACGTTGTCCAAAGCATTATGTCTAAATATATGCTTGTTGTCCAAAACAAATAGTTTGTTACCATGCCAATAACAACATCAAAATCCATATTTTCTATGAGAGGAGGTTTTCCTCTTTCCACTACTGCCCTCTTCTGATCTTTTTGTTGCAGCATTAGGCTGGTTGAAACCTTGAGGATGGATATCGTTGATGACATGGGAAAAATTGTCTTTGATGTGAAGATGGGAGGATATTGATTCAGTGGAATTTTCTAAAGAGTTAGGGGAATTGGCCACATTTTTCCATTTATCAATCTCTAGTTTGAGCATGGTGGTTTTGATCCTTTTGCTTGTAAGTAAGGAATAGACATGTGAAACAATGTGATTAGATTGGGCATTTGGATTGAATGGAGGTGGAGGAGGAGGTAATGACAACGATACTGTAGGCCAACCATTA
The DNA here is from genome assembly GCA_009831015.1 of Picea engelmannii. Lineage (NCBI taxonomy): Eukaryota > Viridiplantae > Streptophyta > Pinopsida > Pinales > Pinaceae > Picea > Picea engelmannii. The sequence continues at coordinate 3,830 of ML872664.1, forward strand.
TGATGTGCAATAGGCTAATTGACAATCTCTTGGAAACCATCATTGGTTGGTGGTTCTAGTTGCATAGAAACGTGAAGGGGAACAAAAATACCAAAGAAGTTTTGATGTGTCTGGAAAGGAGGTCTCTCAAGTCGGGGTTGGAGAATCCCTTGACTAACTAGGTTGAAGAAACCAACTTGAAAAATATGATTTAGTTCTTGCGGATCAACGTCAAAATGTATCGAGAATCGTGGCATTTTATGGCCTCTTTTCCAATTGTTTCCTCTACCTCTGTTTGCACCTCTTCCATTGCTTCTCCTGCTAAAAAAACTCATCCTGAAGCAATATTTCAATCAGAATACACAATTTTTTAACAATACATTCACTAATACTCTACCTAAATAAAATCGATATGTTGGATCTATTATTCACAACAAAAGCATATGCAATCCATCCATTGATACAATCCACCAAATACTGAATTTAATAATTAATTGCAAATGAACAGGGAATTATAGGGTTATTGGGAAGATGGGGGGCTTTGTAATGAATGAAAAATGATATCATGACGAGAAACAATGAATGAATACTGTTCAAACGAAATGGAGAGCCCTTCCTTTATAAAACAATGCCTTCATATTGAAACTTTCACCCAAATCACCATCCAAATCCTTTGAATGATTTTATAATAACAGAACATGGAAGTGAATTAAATGTTATTGGGAGAATGATGGGCATGTAATGAGCGAAAAAATGATATAATGGATGGGAGTAAGATGGTTACTATTCCATTAAATAAAATATCATTCATTAATTCTATATTTCATAATAATATTCTTTGCTGGAACTATTTTACCCTTATTCGCCAAGACGATTCGAATAACAATAATCCCCTTAGCCAAAACTCATTCAAGCCACAACCATTTATTTTATAACACTTCATCATACAACATCCATTAACTACAACCTTCAAACAATTTAAATATCAAATTCGAGGAATATTCCAGAACTGTCAACTTTTATTTCTTCCCAAAACCATAGATGTTCTTTTAAAATGGTAAAGTGATTTGTAGGAGACAAATAAACCTGCATTTTGGCTTGAAAATAATCATAACTAAAATATCTTAAATCAGCATGAAAGACTGAAAGGAATCACATGACCCTTCGACGATGTATCAAAAATTTCGCTATAACCTCAAATCATTGGCAGCGAAACCAAGGTGGCTCGAAAACCCCAGTGTGGGTTTAATAATCAACAACTCATATCAACTTCATAAATCGACCAAATTCATGGTGGATAAATAACACAACGATCGTACGTTTTTTTATTTTTCGAATCAATGTTATGATTATAAGAAACAAGACTTCAATTTATTTACATGTTCAAATTCAATGGGAAACAAGGCTTGAACCAAAACAAAGTAGGTATGAGATTTACAGTGCATCCATAAGCACGATGATAATAATTCCTTCAAAAAGTTTCTTGGAAAACTTCCAAGGTGACAACATTTACCACATACAAATTTTCCAAGGTCTGGGTCTGGTTAGGGTAATATAAGAACCCTTCATTGCCCCTTTTCTTTTACAGAAAAGGATAACACTTTAGAAATTAGTCATAGAATCCGAGAAAACACAAATTTAATTTCTATAAAAACCTTTTCCAATAGTTCAATTGCCAACCTTTGTTTCAAATGTAACTAATCCAAATAATCCAACAGAGTAGAGCGTCGAACAATATTTTGGGTTCAGATCAATTTTATGCCAACAAGAAAGAAAATATATCACATTTTGCACAACCATAATGAAAACAATACATCATATTTTTATATGAACAGTATAAATACAATGTTTTCTCTGGGCACAACATAAGTCATACCCTAACCCAAACACAGAGTTGAGCTATAGTTCTACTTGAGTTGCTCCAATGCCCAAAAGGAAAAACAAGGAAAACCCCAAATCGAAATGCTATAACATTGGAACACAAATACATTTCACATGCAAAGGCCTAGAGCCAACAAAATGATTTTAACTCGAGCAAAGTTTCAATTTAATGAATGAAGTGATAAAATATTCATACCTGCAAGAGTAGAGCTAAATAAACCATGAGACCCAACTCTTTCAAGGCTGAAAAATGGTGGAGTTTCTATTTACCAGAGCGCCCATAGAAAATACCAAAACATAGTGAAGGTGGCGTCCCTGAGATAGGGTAAGAACGATGTGCAATAAATGTACGTTGCTCCCCATCTCCCATTATTAAATGTCATCAACCATAGAATAATGAAGTGCGCAAGCTTCCATCAACACTTTACACACATATCAAATTTTTTGGCAAAGTAACTGTACGAAACTATAATATAAAAAATGTTAGTTCCAAAACCACCACAAGGATCCACAACATCTAGAACCTCACAAAGAAACTCCATACCATATGATGACCCATTGTCCAACATAAGTTTGTGTATAATTCGAAATTAGTATCGTAGTCTATATGTAGTAAGGGAAAGACTGTCTAACGATATAAACATTTCTTTTCAAATCAAATCATAAACTGATCTTCCATAAATTTCAATTAGAACCAAATTTTTCCTTTTGTTCCCAATTGTGTAATTATTCTTGTAATGCAATAATAAGCAAAGCTTTGACATCTTAACATGAGTAGTCATTACTTTTTATTACTGTTCTACAGGGTTGCCACCTATTTAATATTAATAATATATATGTATAAATGCATTCCAACTTATTTGCAGGCAAGGAACTCATGTTGTGATTTTTAGGCATCAACAGTAAGGGAGAAGGAAATCTTTGTGGAAACTAGCAGCTAAGGAGCATGCAGGGACAACCGTCGAATTACCGAGTAAGCCTTCCATTTCAGTAAATCATTTTCATGTATAACTTAGATATAGGAAAGTCTATATATTACATATCTATTCTATATTAGGTCTAGGAATATCCTAAGCAAGGTAACTCCTACAGGGTGAAAATATCCTACAACACCCCCTTCACTGCTTTCAGTCCATCGGGTTGTACCATTATTTTATCAAGGATGACCCAGGAATGTGTCCCCTTCACTATCCTCTGTCCATTGGGATGCACCATTAGTTTATCAAAGTCTTTCAGGCACAGGTGACCAGGAATCGCACTACTGGTAACTCAAGGGAACTCACCACTAGGAGAAATACCAGTGAAATAACCAATAACAACCTTTATACTATAGTGCAACTCACAAAAGAGTTCACTCTTTAGGCTCGAAAACCTGGTTCTTTAATAGTGAAACTCCCACATAGGAGCTCACACTTCATGCTTGAAAACCTTGTTCTTCTGCAAGACTGAAAACTTGCTTCTTCTACAAGCCTAACAACTTTCTTCTTCATGTTGTACTCACCCTCTAGGATCGGACATCCCTTTCACTGTCATACAGTTCCTCAGGAGATCTTTCATTTTCCAAGGTGTTCTTACGTAGGAAAACGCCAAATTTCTACTAGACTTCCACTAGAAATCTGTAACTTGTGGAAATCATCCCATCTACATCATATGCATGCAGTCAACATGAGGCATCATCATAAAATTTTCAATTATAATTTTCAAAATCTGATTTATATAGGAAAAAACAAATTCCAAACATGAGTTTTCTACTCATTATATTTGTCTCTTGCAACTTTAGATATATGTCTTCCTTATGGGTAATGTCCTTTCCATATCCAATACCACTCTACCTATATTTTTTTCTTAATTTTCACTCATCCACACAAATTGTTAGCATATCATAACAATTTTCAATTATAATTTCAATTATGAATTATCAACATGCATTATCAACACATGAATCTTTTCATAATGCAATCAAACATTACCCATAAATAAAATTCATGTGCCAATAATCATGGCCACATCTATACAATGCATTCTTGCATTGACTCTCGAATACCATATATCTATGTCATGTATTCAACCATGGTGAGTTGGAAAGTCTGTCCAATGTCTCAACACATTATCCAAAATCTTCCCCATTTACTTGCCCGACTATTTTGATACCTTCCTCTTCCACCCATACACAACACTAGGAATATAATTCTCTTAGTGTTATCCCATGTCGAAAAAGATGTTGCAGTCCAAACATCAATTATATATAGGGTAAACCATTATGCACATGGATGGATATATATCCTTTCGATTTCCAACCACATCATGGCCTCACATATGACCATATCTAATTACATTCATTGTGATAAGAGGAGTAATGTCTCCCGACTTAATTCAATTATGGTCTCATAACCAACATAACACCATATGCAATTAAATTTATCATAAATGAATTCTAGCATCAATAAGTTTGTATACTCAAGGCCCTCTTCATTTAAATCAATCTCAAATATTGAAAACCTAGTTGAGAGAATTCTTACCTCAATTCCCTTAAGCATTTACGTACCATAAACACCCTCAAATGCATACCTACATGGTTGTTATTACAATAATTGGTGCTACCAACTTAGTTGATATCTTGTAGAAGCTTGCAATATCCCTTTTATTGACCTTTTTATCAAAATTTTACCATCCTCATTGTATTCACATGGATGGTTGTCATATGCAATATCATCATCAACATCTTCAACCATGCTATAACCAATTTCTTGGATACACAATCCATCATTAGTCTTATTCAAATATCACAACATCATTAATTCATGCATATATATATCAACAAACCTCTCTTAGTCTACAAGCATACCACAAGCATGTTCAATCATGTCCATATATTCAAACACAAATCAATATGCATTAAGCATTAATTATTATCATGCCCACTTCATGGACATGCATTCTATGTTTATCATATGCATCATGCATCTCTTCTTTCATGCACTCCAATGCATATTTGTTTCACCTTATTTATTTATTTATTTGTTTTTATTGTTGTAGATGGACGTCCTTGAATCCATATACATCCTTTATTCATTGCATGCTCCCATTCTTATCATCTATACACCACTGATAATAGAAGAAACTTCCTTGAATCTATACAGTTTATCATATTTCCCACTCACCATTATTGGTACACCATGAAGCGCAATCGTTAAATGTACAAGTAACACAAAGAAACAAATCGATGCCTTACATGAGTAAAAGATGAAAGTATTATTCTTCATTGTAAATTTTCGAAGAATTGGATCACTTGTCAATAGACTTGGAGATTTGATCGTAAATATTGAACTCAGATCATGTTTCCAATCAAATCCTAGGCACCCTACTTTATTGATCCATGTACCGATGGGGGAGGTAAGTGATAGAGTTACCACCACAAATCTGAAGCTATATGATTGTGCCATTCAAGAAAAGACGTTTAACCAGGTACGTGAGATAAGTGCAACATTACCTGACTCTGTAGCAGTGCCCAATGATCTATATTCAACATAGGAGCCCTTCATGGAAGGATTTGGACAAAAAGTGATGTATTGGTCAAAGTACAATCCAAGAGATCCCTTCATTTAAGTAATGGATGTTTATCATAATGTTGAGTGTGTTTTGAGGGATTAAAAAAATAAAATTAATATTGTTTTCTATTTTTAATCTATTTTTGTCTTGAGACATATTAGAATCCTAAAATACATACATCTTTTATTTCTCCTATAACTTTTTATCATCTTAACCATTTTTAAAATAAATTATGTATAGTACTAGAAGAGACCAAGATCTACAATCTAAAAAAAATTATTTGATAATGTTAAGACCCTCAAAGCTTGCACTAATGGAAGACATTGTAATTTCAAGGATATATTGACTTTCATAATTTAAAAAAATATAAAATTAATGATATAAATTTTGAAAAAATACACCATACCTTATATTTTTTTTGAAAAATAACATACCACTGTTAGAAAAATTAAATTTCACATAGTTATTCACAATTTCTACAAATAAAAAATAAATATTTTGAAAGATAATTCAATTTCCTACATTTCATTTTTTTTACACCATATTCAAATTCATTGTAAAACTACTTCGAACAAACTCTCCAATTTAACAGATTGTTGTTTTTCCAAGTTTGCATTGCCACTAATGCATTTTGAGAGGCCATCATTAGCTTGCACCAACCCGTTATTTATCTCATAGCCTATTCTAACAAATGATATTTTTCTCACAGATGTAATAAAATCCCCAAAACATTGCGAATGAGGTAGGAGTATCCTGGGGTTAGCTTAACTAGTTTTCACCATTGTTGCCATGCATTTCAATAATTTTGTGTTAGAAAGTTCCTAATTCTAACCCTCCTAGGTGAGATACACTAGTATACATGAATGGATTTACTAGAGATTCCATCTACAAATGTGGGGAAGCATCACTTAGGTTTCTTGTGAAATTTTCTTTGATAACCAAAAAGGTGGGAGTGGAGATATACCATGAATCAAAGACACCCTATCCTTTTGCATTATTCCTTGGTATGTGAAAGTAATGGGTTAAAGAGATAAAGGTGAAGACTCAATGATATGAATGAAAACAAGTGGAGTTGCAGGGAAGCAAGTCGTTTCCTTCAGGGAATCACTTACTAGTATTGAAGGGATAAAAACCATTAAAGAAATGGAAAATAAAAGAGTTTCCTGAGGCACTCGCACCTGCATTTCCAAAAACAATGAAAACACTACGAGAAAACACAAAACATGAAATTAGACAAATAGTCAGAGAAGGTGGGAAAAAACAATCAAATTTGATGTATTAGGACAAAATATATCCATAAATAAATAAAAAACATGGAATGAGATCAATAAAATTTAAGGCACACAGGCAGGGGCACATTCCCAATGCTCTACATGACATGAATAATAATGTTCGTAAACTCAAATAAATTGAAGAACCTAGTAAATTCCTTCTGCATATCGAAGCTATACTTAAGTGTACTTCCTAGAAGACCAAATATGGCCTAACGGGCCTTTGGCTGATGGTTTCGGTGGGCTCAAATCCTGCATCTCCAAATACATCTCCGGAAAGGAAACTAAAAAAATAACAAGGAAGCTAAAGGGATAGAGTGTAAAAGTAGAATAACAAGGAAGCTAAAGGGATAGAGTGTAAAAGTAGAATAACAAGGAAACTAAATAGTGAAGAGAGGTAGAATAACACAAAATAAGTGAAGCAAGGCAGAATATCACGAAATAAGGTAAATAATCCAAAGAAAACTAAAAAGATAACAACTAAACTAAAGGGATATAGTGTAAACTGAGAATAACAAGGAAACTAAATAATGAAGAGAGGTAGAATAGAAGAAAATAAGGTAAATAATCCACCATTATTATATTATTCATATATTTTTTTAAACATTGTAAGGAGGAAATGAAGAGACAATAAGAGAGAGAGTATGTAGAATAGTGTGAAAGGAGAGTAGAAAGACCGAGACATTACAAGATAATATCCTCCATCGCATCCTAAAGATAATAATATGTGCAATATTTAAAATATATAGGCTCAATATTCTTTCGGCTATCATCAAATATCCTTATCAAGAACTTCAAAATCTGATTTGAGTTGATTTAATGACAAGTAATTCACTTGAGAGAGCAAGAGTGTGCTCTTCATCAAGAGTAGCAGTAAAACCATTCATGCTTCTACTATACGAGTACATGATGTTTTCTTTGGTAGCCTTGTTACTATAATTTTTCATAGAAAAAGAATATGTATAAGAACCCAAATTATACGTTGAAGAATCAGAATCAAAGCTTGTAACAACATGTGTATAAATACAAAAAAAGAAATAAATAAATAAACCAAACCATTGTTTTTCATTTCAAAGAGGTACAAATCAACAATATTAATTTTCAATATATTATATGAAATTATTCCATCAATCCATTGATTTATTCAATAAATTACCTTCTTAGCACATATCCCATAATCTCATGATGAGATTCAGTTACTAGTTGGCCGTCGATATTTTTATTATGATGTCCTCCTAAGTACACCACATAAGGCTGCAATGGGAAAACCAATCATCCATCAATTCCAAGTATGGGTTCACCAATTTTTCATATATATATCCATCTATGTGATATAGGATCGATATCACAACGCACCGTAAAGATAATAATAACATTGAAACTTTTAATGAAAGAAAATTATTATAAATTCATTGTTTATGAAAAATCATATGGATATGACCTTTCAAATATTTAGTGACTTGTCTATATTTTAGAAGTTTAAGAAAAAACTTGAAGGAACATAAATCAGGTTTTCTTGTGTCCTTTAACAATGATTTCATGCAAAAATGTTATTAACAATGAATTTTTAGAAGAAATAAAAATACTGCAAATTCATACATGTTCATTCTTTTATGATAGATCAATGTGATCTATAAACTTTGAAAACTGGAGCTGGTAAAGAGATAATTGTTATTAGATTAAAAAAAAATCACTTTGTTGAACTTGTAAAGTAATTTTCCATGAAAACTGAAGTTTACAAGACATTAATTTCACTTATTTTTAAAACATTTGTGCACTTGGTTGAACTTATAAAATGAAAACATAAGTTTACATGGTCATGTTGATCATGTCAATTCGCTAACAAAAAAAATTAACATTGTGCAAGAATTTGTGTATTAAACGTATCCCGCCCAACAAATTTGACAATGAAATTTTTAGAAAATTAATATACTCAAATCACAACATTAGCCAACAAAACTGTAAGAGGATCACAATCCAATTCTATAATAAATGGTTGGGTCCACACAGTTGGAATAAATTGGCTCCACATGGTTGCACTAGCTCCAGTCCACATCTGGATTCCATGTAATGCATTGTCCATGATTGATGTGGCCATTGATGCGATATGTTGAGTGGGTAACTCAGAGACAAATGCCATGTGTTTTCCATCTACCTCTTAGTCCTCTAGGTGCACAACCAATAGCTTCAGTAGAAGATCGATCTCGAAATGTAGTCCCATCAATAGCATTAGCATCCTCTCTAGTGCTAGTAGAAAATCCAGTCCCAGACCTAGTAGCTACAGTTTCACCCATAGCGTATCGAGATATGGATCCACTGATTTAACAGATAGTAGAAAATATGATTCTAGCAAAGGTAATAGCCGTAGTATATCCAAAATAAGTAGATGCACTAGCACTTTGCCTATCATCCCTAATGGTTGGGTTATCTCATGTTGCATGTGAGAAGAATTCACCAGTCTCACTTCCATTTTTATCTTCTTCCCTAATGACTTGGGTTTATATAGGGTTGAAATACCATAACAGGGTGAATTCAAAAGAATTTTCAAACATTTATTCCCAACTTTGCACTTCCAAGGCTTTCGTAATGAGACGACCAAGTTAGCAGTCTTGACCCTCTTCTCATTCAGTGATCCAAAAAATACTTAGATGCTAATTATTATTTAATTCACATAAACATCTAACTTTATTTTGAAATAATAATGATCATTGAACTAATTGAAAAATACATGTGAAATTACTTATCTATTCAAATTCACTTTAATGATAAACAACTTACAATACAACTGAGCGAAATAGAACAACAATACTAAAATCACATAAACAAGTTTTTTAATGCAGTTCACCCAATTCAGGATATGTCTTCGGGTCTGCTTCCAATATATAGCACTTTATTGATGCTCAAATGCTTTTGTTTTACAATGACCTATTTACATGTTGCTCAAACTCAAAAATAGAGTGTACCATCGATTTCCTTCCGAAATTTCAAGAAAAATGAGATAAAGTTCATAAAATTCTGTAAAAGAACATCTTGGCACACTTTAAGATGTAATCCAAATGTCTTGTTACCTTTGGCATGAATCTCAGGACCCAATTTTTACTCTGAATTCATGTTTCCTTGCCTCAGTCATCATGCCCATTAAATATGGGGTTAGGCTAAACCGCCACCCAAACTTCATGGAAAATATTAAATATAATATTGTTGGTATGCCTTAACAAGAGGTGCCTTTGGTGCAATGGTTAAGGAATTTGGACATGTGGGAGGAGGTCGTGGGTTCCAACCCATGGACCTCTCCTTTTTTTTCTTTGTTTAAACCATATGTTATAAATAATATGGTGTTTGTTAACATGCATGCGGTGGCATATAGTTTAAACACCTGAGTGAATATAGGGATTTGGTTACATGGAACTATGATAAACCATGGGCTAGGGGCTTTATCCCTCGACCTTTTTTCCATTGAATAAACCTTTTACCAAGATTAAATAATAGTTACATTGCATATGGTTAAGAACCAAATGAGTGGTGTATTTGTGACGTCATTGGGATATTGTGCGAGAGACCTGGGTTTGATCCTCCAAGCTCTCAACCAAATTTTAAATAGCATTATCCATAAAGGGCCAATGGGAGGCTGCCACATGGTAGCCTCTCTGATCCAGGTGGATATTAGTAACCACCCACTTATTCCAACGGGCTCAAAACATTCTTTTGGCAAATTACTATTTTTAGTAGTTTTTCGGTTCCTGAACTTCCGAGGCCATTTTGAGTGTCTAAATGAAGTTTTTTCGGGAGAGAGCACCTTGAAGATAATCAAGGGATTTGATTGAGCCCCCAAAATGAATCTCCTATATGATACCTTTCCAACGAGCTATTGTGCGCCCTAAATGGAGATCGTATGACAAAGTTATGTCCCTCAAAAGTTGATACACCAAACTACCCAAAACGGGGTCCACAAAATTGTTGGATTTTCATCTTCCAGGGTTAGGGTTTTGGATTTTATTTATGTTAAAAATTCCTTTGGAGCTTCATTTTAATAATCATCTTCTTGCGAATGTGAGTATCCCTCACATCTCTTCTCAGAGATAAGTTTCCACCATTTTAGCAAGTCTTTCACTCTGTATTTCTACAATTTTGTACTTTTCGCTCATTAATAGAAATTGTGTATTGCTGTAACTCTGTGTTTATGGTTTATTCTATGATATATTTGTGTTATATTATTGGATATATGATATAACTCTATACATTTATTTTTTCTATCTCTGCTCTCATTTCGTGCCGAAAATAATCTGGATCATTAGTATCAAAGCGGGTTGCTCTTGATCATTTTCTTTTCATTGCATGTCCCCGACGAGGTCCGAGTATAGAAAGTTGGATCTCAAGCTTGTCTCTCTTGAGGAAAATATCTCTTGCACGCCCAAAAAAACCTCTATGGTAGAAGAAAATAAAAACGACAGAGCAAATGATTCTATTAATATGTTTCTTGAACAAGCTCTCACATGATAGAGGGATGAAATGATGGAGAATTTTTCCCACATCCTTCAACACGTGTCGATAAAAATTGACACATCTTCATCAAGCAACCACTTTGGAGGCACCTCTCATTTCAAGGTACAAGTTAATTTTGATATTCCCATATTTGAAGCATAGATATATGCATATGCCCTAGATAAATGGTTAAATATGCTAGAAGGTTATTTATTTGTTCACAATTTTTCCAATAGGGAAAAGATCACCTTTTCACTTCTTAAATCTCTCCCCCATGTCAAACATTTGTGGGAAACTTACCGGGAGAAAAGTTCCATAGAGGAATCTAGAATATATGGGGTCGAGCCCACTTGGGATTTTTTTGTGAATGCGATCAAGGAACAATATTACTCTATTGGTAACTATGATGACTAGTACATGAGATGGACCATGCTGCATCAAGATAGGGGCCAAGCAGTGTCAGAATTCACCTATACCTTCCATACCTTGCGCACCAATATGGGTATCAAAGATTCTGAGCAACATTTGGTTCTGAAATACTGTAGGGCTCTACATAGGTACATCCAAAATGAAATGGAGTTTCTAGACATCTAATTGCTATGGATGCTTATCGATATGCTATTAAAATTGAGAAGAAATTTAGGCACCAAAACAAACGGGATTTCGGGCCTACAAATCTGCAAAAACCAAAGTATGATAAAGACAACCCTAACAAACAGCCTCCTAAAAACCAATCCAAGCCACAAGAAAAGAAGGTTTATAGGAAAATGAAGAAGGACACTGGAAAATGGTGTGATTTCCACAAAATCCCCTAGCACAACACTGATGAATGTCGCTCAAAACAGACATTGGTGGACGAGATCAAATATAAGGAGTCGAACACTGGTTCAAAATTTGATTCAAAAAACATTGGTAGAAGACAGATCATCGACGCAGACCCCAATGCTATTGTCATGACCACAATAATTAAACCAGAAGAACTAACAGATCCTTAAGAGGGGGAACGCCTTTTGCATTCACAGATATGGGTGAAGGAGACCCTGCTGCATTTTATTGTTGATAGCAGAAGAAAGAAGAAACTCATCTCAACATAGCTCATCAAACAATTGGTATTTTTGATAACACCACATATTCATCCATACAACATCATATGGCTTTTCCAGGGACGAGATATCCGTGTCAGCCAACAGTGTCGATTGTCATACGACATACAACCCTTCAAGGATGAGCTATTATGTGATGTTTCCCCACAAGATGTTGGTCATAGTGTCATTGTTACTTTTTGGGGTCATCTCTACATGAAACCAGAGGTAGTCCCAACTACCGTCCCACCTAAACAATGCCATAAGGTAGTATCTCATACTACAAAATTCAACTTCTTCATAGTCTGTTCAAAAGGTGAACAGAAGAACACCACAACTAATGTAGCCTCAATCCAAGCACCTTTTGTGAAATAGAAGTAGGTCAACAGGATTGAAGCAAACTTCAAGGATTCCTTCTACACACATTCATATCATGTATACAAACTGGTTAAAAAGTTCCAACCCTTTCAGCCACATGTTCGTGAGAGCCTTCAACAAGCTAAGCAACACAACTTCTTTAGCAAGGCAAGCAACTCATTAAGATGCAGATTCAAAAAACACTTTTCCCTCTCCCCCGATAACTCAATGTAATGGATACCATTGCTTCCTAATGAGGGAGGATTGATCTAGGTGGATATCGGTGGCCACCCACCTATTCCAACGAGATCAAAACAGTCTTCTCGCAACTTACTAATTTTAGCAGTGTTTCGGTTCCTGAACTTCCAGGGCCATTTTGAGGGTCTAAATGAAACTTTTTATGGATAAAACACCTCAATGATAGTATAAGGCTTTAATTTATCCCCCAAAATGAATCTCCTCGACAATACCTTTCCAACTAGATATCGTGCACCCCAAACAGAGATCGTATGCAAAAGTTACACCCCCGAGAGGTTGATACACCAAACTACCTAAAACAGGATCCACAAAACTGTTATCTTTTCATCTTCCAAGGTTAGGGTTTTTTATTTTATTTATATTAAAAATGACTTTGGAGCCTCATTTTAATAATCATCTTCTTGCGAATGTGAGTATCCATCACATCTCTTCTCATAGATAAGCTACCACCATTCTAGCGAGTACTTCACTCTGTATTTCTACAGTTGTGTACATTTCACTCATTAATAGAAATTGCATATTACTGTATCTCTGTGTTTATGATCACATATGTGATATATTTCTCTTATATTATTGGATATCTGGTATAAATCTGTACATTTATTTATTATATCTCCTCTCTCATTTCGTGTCGAAAATAATTTGGATCACTCTCATTGGCCCATCGTCGCCACATGTCAATATATAATTAGTCCACTTGTAGGTACGAATGCCACATCATTTTTCCCAGTTAGGTGTACGTTGTGCCATGTGGCACTCCAAGGTGTTTCCACATCAACACCATAAATCTTGTACGATCATTCCATGTGTCACCCTTGCAGTGGTGACACATGTCACCTTTGATCCTTTTGACTTTGACTTTTTTCCCCATTGACCTACACTTTGACCATCCATAACTTTTGCATATGAATTCAGTTTGAGGTGATTTTTGCATCATTAAAAATATATCTCTGAGCTCTACGCATTGATGTTGTTTTAGAGAACATTTGAGATGATCAAATGTTTAGTGTCTATAAATCCTTCTTGACCTCTATGAGCATTTTCGATCTTCTTGGACCTCTATGAGCGTTCTGGATCCTCCTGGATCATTCCTCCCCATTGGAATCCTTTTGGACCACCAAAAGTTTTGATTACTCGACAACTAAGTGAGGGTAAATACCCCTCACCTTTCTGATCTCAATCCACTTTGATTTAGTTGGTTTTACCCCTTTAATACTAACTCATAGATATTCCACATCACCTCGTTGTGAAGTCATGATTCTTCTGTCGAGAATAACATATTCCTGTAGCTCGTCTAAGGAATCTAGAGAAAAATAATCAAATGTCAGAACCTGAATACTTTCATCTTTATCCATAATCATAGGAGGCTCATAAAGTTTCAAATTCTCAACATTTACCACTGAATACATTTGCATGTAGGCTGGTAGATCCAAATGAAAGGAATTAGTATCAATCTTCTGTAATATCTTGAATGGACCATATTGGATTGGCATGGGATTTTTACCTTCACCTTTCATTATGTCCTTGTTGACATGTAACCATACTTGATCACCAAATTGAAACTGATGATCAACTTGATGTTTATCATGCCTAGCCTTGTATTTGGCTTGGCTCTTCTCGAACTGTTCATGTAATTCTTGATGTACCAGCTGGATCCTTTGAATGAACCTTTCATCTTTATTTGTATAATCTTGTACATTCTCTTTACTTGCTTCTCCAAAATCAAACTCCATAGGTGATTTAGGAAAGTACCCCAAACATACTTCAAAAGGAGTTCTCTAAGTAGAATAATGCATGGCATTATTATAAACATGTTGTACATAGGGAAATTGTTCATCCCACAACTTAGTATGCTTGTTGTAGTATTCTCGAAGTAGATGTACCGTTGTTCTATTTACCACATGTGTTTGTCCATCTGTCTATGAATGAAAAGTTGTGCTCTTTTTTAACTTAGTTTCCAATAGCTCCCTTAAATGAGACCAAAACTTTCCCAAAAAGAGAGAGTATTGATATGATATAATAGATGTAGGAAACCCAAAATGAACCCATACATTCACAAAGAACATCTGTGTTGTTTGTATAACTGTGACCTATTTCTTGCATGGCATTAAAACACACATCTTACTGAATCTATCCACAATGACATATAAATCATGACTTCTCTCGGACATTGGAAAACTCCCTACAAAATCCATAGTGATACTTTCCCATGGTTGAGAAGGTACTGGAAGTGAAGTATATAATCCTAACTTTTTGTTGCTAGGTTTGCTTGTGGCACATATAACACACCCTTTTACATACTTGGAAACTCTCTCATTCATTCAATACCAATTAAAATATCTCTATAATTGTGCTACTATCTTACCAACCCCAAAATGACCTGAAATGAGAGATGTATGAGGTTCTCTAATTACACTTTATCTTTCACCTCTGGGTATATAAAGCTTTCCAAGATGCTATAACAAATTGTCATGCACATGATAATATAATTGTTTATTGTCATGAATTAAATCCATATATACATATTTAAAATCATTATCCCTTGTATATTGTTCATCATAAATTTCATGAGATAAGGTATTATACCTTAGTATTGTAAATACATTGATCACTGGTCTTGACAACATATCTGCAACCTTGTTATGAATACCTTTCTTATACTTCATTACCAAATGAAACTTTTGTAAGAAAACCATCCACCTGAAATGTCACGACTACTATAGCTTGGTTTTTGATTGAAAATACTGTAATCAATGATGATCTGTATGGATTATTGTCTCCTTTTTCATTAAGCAATGCTTCCATTTCTTCACACTTTGTACC
>ML872665.1:2521-19330 GCA_009831015.1 Picea engelmannii
GGTGTATAGACCTATAAGGACTTATACAATAAGTGATAACAGAAACAGAGGGTAAATAGTACACAGTGAGTAGATCCAAAACTAAATTGAAGTTATCTATATCATTGGTGAGTAGTTCGTTAAGGTCTTATTCGACAATGATAAATGACATAGAAGGTAAATAGTACACGGTGCGTAAATCCAAACTAATAATGAATCCATCTACTTCACTGGTAAGCAGACTGTTAAGGGTTATTCAACAATGATAACTAAAAACAGAAGGTAAATAACTTGTGATTCATAAACATGAAACTAATTAATACATCAAATTGAGCATAAATGAAATCTGGGAATCATCGCCCATTTTATTACTGGGAAAGAAAAAAACCCTTAGCCGTAATCACTATACATGGCCGATTTGTTTCGGGAAGGGATTTATACATCCAATAATAAGATTCAATTTTGGAAACAAAAATAACTATAATATCCAGGACAGAAATTCGAATCTATGGTACCAAATCCATCCTCGAGTTATATAGAGGAGAATACTTCAGATTCCCAAAACCACAACATATTTAACACACATTATATAATGAGCACTGTATTTAAAAAAATGACTATCTAGTTATCAAAGTCCAATGAGGCGCAAGTTGTGCGGTGTTTCTGTATACCAGAATCGTTTTATACAATTCGGGGCGTACCCCGTATCAACTACCACAGAACTTGGAATTAACTTATCAGGCTTTAGGAATGGAACAGAGCCTGGACCAGCGGGGTTTGAAATCTCGAAAATAACTTAGATACTGTGTAGGAACCCGAATACCTTTTGATGGAGCGAGGAGGGCATCCCCATGCTTCGGCATGCCCGCACCTGCACAAAATTAACGAGAAGAATTAAAACATAACCAAACAGGATAATATGTTTAAGTTATAGAACAAAAAGCAACTAGAAAGGGGGTACGTTGAATACGTAACTGAAGCAAAGGATTTATGCCTTCTGCCATCGTGCTACACTGCCCAGATCGAAAGGGGAAGGGGAGTTTGTGCCTCCCTGATGGGTATCCTCACACGTCCAGGGGCCCATCATTAATAATAGATACCAGTGCATAATCTAAAAGGTTATTATAGGAATAACAGAAAGAATAAAAGGCATAAAAACGAGCATGGTAAATATAAAAACCCTTTGAAATATTTAACATAAACAGAAGAGATTAAATGCGTTTGGCCATTGGAAAAAAAAAACTTCGCTTCTAATCAATGATACTAGCGAACACTACAGTCAAACACAGAATATCATTGACGCGTTGTTACCCATGATTTTGGTCATCATGATGGTGTATTAATGATGGTGTACTCAGGCTCTTCATAAGAACTTTCTCCTGAGAAAAGTTACTTTCATCTCTTCCCAGAAAACTCACTTTTGAAGAAGGTTCGTAGACTTCTAATATATTAGGGTGCGAGAATGACCCATTCTTACAGGTTGCATTAAGCCAGGGTGCGAACTTCTCACACTGTGTTGAATAGCCAGGGTGCGAACTCATCCTAAAGCATGGAAAAAGATTAATTCTCGATGATTCTACAAGGGAATCTTCTAGAATAATGGGTTGGAATTCGAATGGTTATCCTTGTACTGGATTCCCTGATATTGTGGGATCATTCTTATCCAAGTAACTATCTCATTTTCTCCTATAAATTGAGGGAATTCTCATGGAAAAGGTTAAGCAATATTCATTGGAGAATTGGTGAAATAATTGTGTGAAGGACCTAGCTTGAACAATATCTTGGAGACTCTAACAAGTCTATCAAGAGGTTTTGATCTTCTTCATGTAAGGATTGAGAAAGTGTGTTTGTTGGAGCCAAGAGCCATTGGAATGAAGCTTGCAACATCAAGGCGATCAGGTTGTAATCTTTACTTTCAATTAATATGATACAGTGGCATGTCCCTTTCCCATAAAGCTATTCTCAGTTTATTGTGTAATTCCTTGATAATACACATAAGTTGACAGTTGAATATATTTAGCTATATTCACTTTGGTTGGTTTGTGTTGTCTTTTTCTTGAACTCACGAGAGCACCAGAGTGAAGTGGGAGCAAGAAAGACCCTAGGCAACGATATTAAGGTATGTTACTTGTTCCTTCCTACTAGCTAATTCAATGGTCAAAACTTAGGGAAAGAGTCATGTCCTGTCCTGTTTGGTTCTAGATCCAAGTGGATCTAGGGAGATCTGCTAGTGTCTGTACCTATCGATTAGTCTGATAACAAAATTGGCGACTCCACTGGGGAATATAACCTGTTTTCTTGTGGTTTTTGGTATTTTTCTGTGGCCATTTGCTCTTGTTTTACATTTCTCCATTCGTATCAATCTCTGAGTCTTCAAGATACCCTCATAGACCCTCTGGGTCCAGAGGCCTCTTCAAATTTTATGTCATTTTCCAAAAATTTGACTAAGTTCAGACATTCTCGCACTGCACTTCACAGTAGCCTGCGAGAATCTATAGAGTTCGCATCCTGCCTTTAGGTTCAATTCAAGGTTCTCGCACTCTGCTCAAAGGTCACCTACGAGAATCACTAATTCTTGCACTGTGTAATATTTCCAGCTTGCGAACTCATTTTTTAAAACTTTTGGATTTGAGTGTTCGCATCTTCAACTGCCCAGATCAGTCTAGGTGCCTCAGAAGAGTTTCTTGGACCATTGATTGATGTCTTTCTTGTCTTCGTTTTCGTGCATGAACAGTATTAGGATTTCAAAGGCTCTTCTTGTCACTTTTGTCTTGACTTTTGTTTCTTGACTTTTCTTGGCATAGATATACTCTCTGATTTCGGATTCTGAGTGTGCATGTTTGGTTAAGGACCAACAATCGGTTGAAATTTGAGTTTCTTTGTCTTTATCATTTTCCCATTGTTTGAAAGATCACTTTTCTTATGCGATTGAAAAGACTAGATTGATTTGCTTCTTATTTTTGTTTTCATTGAAAGAGTGGTTTGGGTTTTTATCGTTGCTTGCTCATTGGTTTTTGATTTTCTTCACTCTCACCATCAGGGTGTAGGTCCTTTTTGAAAAGTGAACAAATTTTTTCTTTCAAAAATCATTTTCGTTTTCGAAAACATTGAAAATCAATTGTTGAAATTATTAAAAAAGAAACGATAGAGAATTGTTATTGATGTGTGATTTATTGCATTTGCATTTTAAAGAAAATTGTGTTTTGTAGTTCAAAGTTTGATCTGGAAAACTTTTCTCTCCCTCCCATACATAGGATTCATTGAACGAAAATCGATATATTTTTCATTCTCATCCATGCATCGTTGGGTCAGAGTCATACACCATAAGTTTCATCTTTGTTTCCTTTGAGTAAACAATAACTCTTAATAACACTGTGCAATTGTAAAATTTATCTAGTAACTCTTTTCTAGGGCTCTATTACACCAACATTTAGCTAGGCTAGCGCTTTGGAGTAGGAAGAGAGATACATTCTCCAAAGCACAAAATACACAATAACATATTGTGTTAGGGAGTGTTAAATTACATTTGCAACATCTTGTCGTGGGAAGCCCTTCTCACACAAGGGTCAAACACGAGGTCGCATTGATATTGGCAAAGTTACTCACCCTGCTTTGTTGATATCAGTGTAGATATTGCATGTATTACGGGGATCACTCGGAGGTATACCCACAATGATGAGTGGAAGAATTTTGAGTTGATTTCGGGCTAGATACCCTGCCCTTGCGTGTGGATCGGACTATCGACTGTCCCCCCAGGCTTTATTGTTGTTGGTGGTAACCTTAGTGGCCTATATTTCTAGGTTCTTACATGAGGTGACTGTGAAGGGGAAAGTCTTCATGGTACCTGGAATTGACATTGACCAAACTCACTCGAGCTCCTTGGAGGGTATACCCACGATTATGTGTGGGAGATTGCACCAGGGTGTAAGTCCGTTAAGCAGGTCTTCAGCATAACTTTTCCACCCTAGCCCAACCCCTTCTCGTCTCATTGTTGCGATGTTGGATATCATCACCAACTAGTGACTTCGGAATTAGAAGGTCTTTTTTCCTTGGTGTTGCTTCCTAGATTTTGTTTGCTAGCACGTGTTGTTTGTTTCTCAAAGTTGACCATAATATTTTCTTCATGAAGTTTGTCACTCGTTTACAATAGCTCCTCCATGTCATTCACATATAATGCAGGGTTTATCTCCAGAGCATCTGGAAGGTTCTCAACCCTTGCCTACAAGTACACCTGAGGGTTCTCCTCGGCAAAGTGAAGTCACAGTTGTTACCACGCCACAAGTGGAATGCACTGACTCTCTAGAACATTTTCGAATTACCAATACTCGAGAGGACTTTCGACTTCACCCTGATTATGAGAGACCATTTATGTGACTGAAATCTTCCGGAGAATTAGTTGTTACATCTTCTGGATCACCAGTTGGACCGTTTCTAGGCATAGAAGGCAAAGATCTTTTTTGGTCTACAGGTGTTTTCCGCCGGGACCTTTTTGGTCCAGGTTCACCTGTGATTTATGAAATCAATACACCTGTGATTTTTGAAATCTCTAGTCCAGAGACAGTACCATTGACTACCTCTTATCACTTTATCGTCCCTGCCGAAATGGCCCATCTCACAGATACTACAAGTGTTCCAACCAGATTTATTGTGGTTAGTTGTGCTCCCATCAACACACTGCGAATGCCCAACGTCACTCCGACACTACCACCCGAGTATCGTTCTTTGAATGCTTCCATTCACACTCCTACGCAAACCCCATCCGACTCTCCTAGTGGTCCTTCTTCTTCTGGGCACTCTCTTCCCGGTTTTATTCCAACACTCTCTCAATTTACTTTTGGAGGACCTTCTTCATCTTCTACTAGAAGTCTTTATTCTAGTGGCGCTCTTCCATCATTCACTCCAAATTACCAGATTCCGGTTGGTGGACAACTTCACCAAGGTGGTATGACTCACCCCTTTTTAGCAGGAAAATTCCTTTTGGCACGCAAATCCCAATTGGAACACAACCCCTAATTGGCACATTGCCCCCAATTGGAACACCACCTTCGATGGGAGGACCGACCCCACCTTATGGGAAAAACATCCCTCCGTCATTGGCCCAGTATTGGAATCAGTTGATACAACATCCTCCTCAATCGACAGGGGGGCAGTAGTTTCCAGCTGCATCTGTAATACCCCCTAGTGTGGGCCAACCATATCTAGGTTTGTTCAATCCCATTTGGGGGGTGAATGCTCAAACTCAAGCCCCTGTTCTAGGGTACAATCCTATGAGTTACTATCCTCTTCAACAACCACTGAATCTGCCTGGGTCTCCACATTATATGCAGACTTCTTATGGTCCTACTGGTTTGCCGACAGGGCTTCTTCCCCAAAGCCACCAGTACCTACAGGTGAATTGATAGTTACCCTTCATAGCCACTTTGGATCTTTCAGATTTGTCGAGGATTTTAAATGATCCAATTTGTCACTCTCCCCAATGGCCTGCTATACCCGCCAAGCTACCATCGGACATTCCCAAACTCGACGGTAAAGCGGGAGAGGACATAAACAATCACGTTATGACTTTTCACCTATGGTGTTCGTCCAACTCGTTGATGGACGACTCTATTCGTTTACGTCTTTTTCAACGAACTCTCACGGGTTCTACTGTGAAGTGGTATATCGAATTTCCACGAGGTTTCTTCTTTGACTTCAACACCCTAGCTATGGATTTCCTTACGCATTACCAGTTACCGATCTGTTATGACACGTGGACTGATATTTTGACTTCCTTCAAACAAAACAAGGCCACTCATATATCCGATCACATTCATGAGTGGCGACGGAGACATCGTGTCATTAAACTCAAACTCCCTGATCAGTTACTGGCATAATGGTTTACAAAATCATTTGTGAACGACATCGGTCGTGACATTACCATGGGTGGAGTAGTCATGGAAGAGTAGGCTATCAGTCGTGCTCAATATCTTGACCTCGTTTATTCACAAACAGGTACCCTTTATGAATTACTACCCGACTTACCTCGTCCTTCTACTTCCATCACTTCAACTACTCCAGCTGCTTCACATGCAGCTGACGGTGTGATTGGCACTTTCCAGGCCCAACCACACTCTGCCTCAAGAACAAACCCCAAACCTACTTCTTCTAATGTTCAAAATGCTCCGTCTCCTGCCCCTACCACCAACAAGACTTCTGAGGTAAATGTAGTGCAATCTACCCCAGCCGATAAAAAAAAATTTAAAAAGGGGAGAGGTAAGAATAAGGAGGGAAAAAATAATTCTGAAGCAGAGCAAACCAAAACTACCCCTGTTGATGATCGGGATAAGTGCAAACCTATATACCCTTGTCTTATCTTTGGTGATGATCACTACACGAAGGATTGTCCACGACGCGTCGAGGTCACTAAGTTCCTTCAAGGAGCTCCAAAACCACCTGCATCGACCATTTTGTCCCAACCTTTCCCATCTCAACAACAGGCTCAGTTGGTCATTCATGACCAACCCTCCCCTTCTACTACATCATATGTTTTGATGTTTACTGGTGATTCTAAGCAGAGAAACGTTGCACTCACTACTCGCGCCAAAGATTATTATCCATTTAAAGAGAAGGTTGATGATCTATCGCCTTCCTTGGAACAACCCTCTCCCGCAACTCCACCTACCAATGGTCCTCTTCATCTCGAATGACCGAGCCTTGACACAGTTCTGCGACCCCCACCAAAGGGCATCGTTCGGAAATCGGCTTTCAATCCTCATTCTCGTGTGGCCCAGAACTACAACATTGTGGAAGATTTGGCCCAAGCACCTTCTGCGATGTCAACCCTTGAAGTCCTTCAAGCTTGTCCCGCACAACGGAAGGCACTGTTGAAAGATATCAGTGGAATCTATCCGATGGATACGAATTTAATAATATTTGACTTGGAAGATCACATTCCAAGGTTACCCCCTCAACTTGCATTCCAGATCCAAGTGGTTGTCTCTGACAAAAACATTTTTCGAACCGTCATCGACGAGGGTGCCTCGACGTGTGTCATGTCTCTTGCTTGATGGAAAGGCATTGGCTCTCCTTCTTTGAATGAATCCTAGAATACTCTTAAAGCCTTCAATGGCTCCGGTTTTAAGCCCTACGGTGTCCTTCCTTTGTTTCCCATCACGTTAGAAGGCAAGACGGTCCAAGTTGAAGTGGAAGTCTTTAGCGCTCCCCTTGATTATAATCTTTTCCTTGGCCGTAGCTGGATCGATTCCATGTGCGCAGTTGTGTCGACCCTTTTCCATGTGGTACGTTTCCCACATCAAGGTAAGGTTGTCACCGTCGACCAACTAGCCTTCTTCAATTCCGATACCCGTATTGGCAACGTACCGTTTATCGTTAAAACCCCACCGGGTTATGAGAACGTTGTTGTAGGCCTTCTCAAGGACTCTTCGTTAATGGGTACTTTTCCCATTCCACCGCCCGATGTTCCACGCTCGTCTTTTTCTTCCATCAACATGATCTCCACCTTACCTCATGAATTTCCTGCATCTCATGACCCCTGGATAATACCTGATACTGGAGATCATCTTCGTTACGGTGATGCAATGCCGTTAAGTCCGTTTGAATCCACCTATCAGGCCATTCAATCGGCAACACCTTCTACCCCCTCTCTTGGTGAGTTGTCTCCTGATACTTTCCATGTCATTTTTCCCACTGACGAAATGATCATGTATGTCATGGAGGACACCCCTTGGAACGATGGGAATCATCATTCCATCCTCTTTCTGGAGCAACATACCCTTGAGAACTACCAATAGATTTTGACCCCGTCGACCGTTGTCGTCATATCGACCGTTCCCGAGTCCGCACACGATGTGTTTTCTGAAGGGAACTTAAGAAATATCTCGCCCACTATTCCCCTTGACATATCCATCAAACCTGGGATTGTCGAAAATGTCCATATTGGAGCTTCATGTTCTTCTGACGAAATCATCACCTACACATCCTTATTCAAAGAATTTCGTGACATCTTCGCCTGGAGTTACTAAGAAATTCTGGGTATCGACCCTGAGATTGTGATACATGATATAAAGACATACCCCAATGCTAAACCTGTCCGAAAACGCCTTCATCCAGTTCACCCACGTAAAGCAGCTACTATCAAGCTCAAAGTCGAGAAACTTCTGAAAGCCGACTTTATTTATCCGGTGGCTCTCACAGACTGGGTTTCCAATCTTGTCCCGATTGACAAGAAACAAGGCACCATTCGTGTATGTGTTGATTATAGGGATATCAACAAATCTTGTCCCAAAGACAACTTTCCTACCCCCTTCGTCGATCATATTGTCGATGATTGCACCGTAAGTGAAATCTTCTCTCTCATGGATGGTTTCTTCGGGTATAATCAAATCAACATTGTTCCCGAGGATCAACATAAGACCACCTTTATTTGTCCTTGGGGTACTTTTTCCTATCGGAAACTTCCTTTCGGTCTCAAGATCGTTGGCGCAACTTTTCAACCCACTATGTCTTATGCTTTCCATGATATCAAGCACATTGGTCAACCATATTTGGACGATTTACCCGCTCACTCAATGCGTCGAGTCGATAACCCAACCCACCTCCGTGCCATTTTCATTTGTTGTCGGTTCTATCGTATACGTTTGAATCCTCATAAGTGTGTTTTCTGCGTGGAATCTGATCGCCTTCTTGGTTTTATCGTTTCAGGTCAAGGAATCTGGGTGGATCCTTTAAAGGTTGAGGCGATCCTTAATCTCCCTCCTCCTTCTACTCTTCACCAGTTTCAAAGTTTGTAGGGGAAAGAAAACTTTCTTCGTCGTTTTATCCCAAATTACGCTGAGATAAATCGTGGATTTACGCGACTCCTCAAAAAGGGTTCAGAGTTCATCTGGGATTCCATTGCCAATAATGCTTTCGAGGCTTTGAAATTGTCCCTAATGTGTGCTCCACTTCTCTTCCCCCCCGATTATAGTCGCGATTATTTCCTCTATCTTGTTGCCTCGGATTATACCATTGGTATGGTTCTCGTCCAAGAGGATGATGCTAATGACGAACATGTTATTTACTACTTGAGTCAAAGTTTAACGCCTACTGAAATCAAGTATTTACATGTCGAAAAACTGGCCTTGGCTGCTGTTCAAGCCATCCAATGCTTCCGACACTATATCCTCTTGCACAAGACTACAGTGATTTCTCACTGAAACCCTATGCAACACATTCTTACTCGTCAATTGCTAGGGGGAAAATACTCCAAATGGATTGTGATTCTCCAGGAGTTTGACTTAGAATTCGAATGCGCCAAGTCCAAGAAGTCCTTAGTTTTTGCTGAGTTGATATGCGATTTTCCCCATTCTGAAATGGAAACAGTAGCAGCAGATTCATTACCCGCTGAATCTCTTTTCCTTACTAGCACTGATGATCTTTGGTATGGGGATATCGTTATATATCTCCAAACCCAGACTTTCCGGCCAACTTTGTCTAGCACTGACCGATGTCGCATATGCTATCAAGCTCGTCAATACATTATCCTCGGGGATACTCTTTATCGTCGGGGGATTGACTCTGTTTTTCAATGTTACCTAACGTTCAATGAAGTCGAGAAAGCTCTAAATGACTGCCATTCTGGAGCATGTGGTGGTCATATGTCTGGGTATGCTACTGCCCAGAAGATCTTATGAGTAGGGTATTTTTGGCCTTCTTTGTTTAACGACTGCATAATCGCTGTTCAGAAATGCCATGCTTGCCAGACCTATAATCAGAAGATACGGTCACATCTTGCTCCTCTTCACCCTGTGGTCTCAATTGGTCTCTTTGTGAAATGGGGCATCGATTTCATGACATGTCACCCTCCCTCGGCTGGGGGGCATGGTTACATTATTGTAGTCATTGATTACTTTACGAAATGGGTCGAGGCGATGTTGACATTTGACAACACTAGAAAGACCGTAGCATTATTCATTTTTAATAATGTCATAGCTCATTTTGGTGTTCCCCAAGCTATCATCACTGATCACAATAGCCACTTCAGAAACTTCATGATGTCCAAACTTATTGAAAAGTTGGGTCTTCGCCATGATAACTCAATGCCGTATTACCCACAAGCCAATGGCCATGTCGAAGCAATTAACAAAGTTCTCATAACTATGCTCCGACGAATGATAGGGATTCATAAAAAAAGTTGGAACACAATTTTGTTTTCGGCATTGTGGGCTTAGCAAACATATGTCAAGTCCGCTACTGGATTTACACCTTTTCGGTTAGTCTATGGTGTGGAATCCATTCTCCCGATTGAATGCGAGATACCCTCTTTAAAACTAGTTGTTTAACTCCTACCAAACACTTCTGCTAAAGAAGAACATCTATTGTATATTATACGATTAGACGAAACTCGACGTGATGCTACCCTAGTTATAGAAGCTTAGAAGAAGCGTGTCAAGGCCCAACACGACAAACATGTCAAGCCTCACGTTTTCTCTGAAGGAGATCTCGTTCTCCTCTATGATCAAGATCGAGATATGCTAGAAGCTGGAAAATTTGAAGCCATGTGGCGAGGTCCTTATATCGTTTGACGAGTTTTGGAAAAATGATCTTATGAGTTAGTAGATTACGATGGTATCCCTTTGAGTGAACCCAGGAATGGGTTGTACTTGAAGAAGTACTATGCATAAAATCATCTATGCACGAGTACTTGTATTTTTTTGTATCATACTTCTTATGTGTTACTATAGCTTTCTTTTGTCGTTATTTGGTCTCTGCCCTTATGTGACGTTGTGTTTGATTTCCAGATGTCGGAGTCTTTGCTACCCTATATTGGCTTCGTTGATGGCGCTAGTCGTAGTACTCATAACCTTACTTCCGCTGCATGGGCAATTTACGCCCCTACAAACGAACTTGTTTCCTTACAAGGTGTGTGTCTTGGCCGTGCAACCAACAACATCGCAGAGTATAGCGCCATTATTGAATTATTGGTTGATGCTATCTCGCTTGGAATCCGTCATTTGATTGTGCGACTCGATTCGTAGCTGGTAGTACTACAATTAAGTAATGTCTACACTATTCGAAGTCCTACTTTGTTACGGGTGTATTTGTGAATTCACCTCTTGGAACATTACTTTGATTACATTGAATATCAACATATTCCTATATGTATAAATACATTAACAGATGCATTGGCTAACTATGTATTAGACAGACATTTGGATCATTTATAAATCAATCACATCAATTTTCACACAGAACAAAGTAAACCGGTAGAAGCCGTCTGTATATATATAACGATCAAAAGAGTTTTTTTTACAAAAAGTTTTGTCCAAAGACCAAATGTAAAAATCTAAAGCTCATAGCTTCCACAAAGTGATGTCATGGATGATGTTCACGGTAACACATGACTTCCCGGGCAACTCTACGGAGCAGTCGAATCATGGACCCTGACACTTCATACTGTATGATGCTGATCGCGTCGTGGAACCTCTTCAAGAGGCATGTATGGAATATCTGTGGTCAAGCCTTCTAGGTTTTGTTACACTACTTGATAATCCTCGGCATATTTTGGCATTGTCGCTACCTCTCCTCGCAGCTGAATGGGAGAAGTACCAGGAGGTCGGTAAGGTCCAACATCTGTGTCATCAACAACGATTTTGTATTTAGTCTTTGGACGAACATATAAAACAAAAAAACATTTGAATATGAAAAATTCATAAAAACATTTAAAAAGGAAAAAATGTGTGTACTTCTTACCAAGTTCCCTCCACTGAGCATTCTCTGGCAGTACTAAGTCCGAATCTCCTCGAAAATCCAATCCGGCATAAGCATAGTCGTCAACCATCAACATCTATGGTTGAAGCCAGTCGAAGAAGGTATCATCATACTTGATGATTGGTCCAGCTATGTGCCAGGCCATGAGCCGACACCATCTCAGCATTCTTGGATCCCTGGGAGCCGGTAAATTCCACTCAACCTACAGTCTCAGTAATGGAACCCTCTCAAGGAAGAAGGACACTAACAAAGATCCGTACCCGAATTACTTCAGGTCACCTCATCTACATTTGGTCAACTACTTTTTCATACTACGAAGAACTGCATCTACCCAGTTGAAAACCCGAGGTTCAGTACACTCGATGGCATACTGGAAGTAACTCTGTAGCACCATGTGAGGAGCATAACTCCCAACCATCCGAGCTATTGTGAATAAGATAGTACGGAGGGTCAAATCCCGTACCCCCCAAGTAGCTACTTTCCCTTTCTTCCTCTCTGCCTCGGGAACACAGTGTAAACGACAGTACTCACTCATGGGTATCCCGCCACCTCTGCCACCAGTCAGGCTCACATGGTACCCCCGTCATGACAGTCCAGTCAAGAAGTAAATGTCCTCAATATCTAAGGACAGTGTGTGGACCCCCACATGAAATACCTGCTGATCGGGATCCAACATACGCACAAGGTACTCTAATAACCTAACTTGGGCCCTCATGCCCAGGATACAAAAGTAATTCAAGAGGCCATAGTTTCTCAAAGCAACAATAGTGGGTGGATGATTTCTGAAAATAGCATTGTCTTCTTCATTCTCCCTTTCCCGCCATTCAAGAACCATTTTGATGGCCAATTACTTGCATAAGAAGCACAAAAAGAGGATTAGCAACTCTATTCATGAATTGGTTGATTTTTATTGAGTAAATTCTTTAAAACTTTTGTGCTTTGCGGTTCTCACAGGTTCTCTTTGGGAACAGTACGATAACCTCGCAGGCTACTGTGGGCTCACCTGCGAGAATCACCCATTCTCGTAGGTCCCGTGTAGCCCACCTGTGAGAATGGCTGAGCGCAAGTAGGGCTCATAAAATCAACTCAAAAATGAATTTTTAACCAATGAAAATGCAAAATTAAACCATGAAAGAGTAGAGGAAAAAGAGCCTACCTCACTGTTGTTGACGACTCGATGAATGGACGCTCGTAACTCCCGCAATATGACGCTGAACTTCGAGGGTAAAAGAGGGGTTTTTGAGCTCAAATAGTGGAAAAGTGAAAATGATATGGTAAAAAAGAGTTTTACTCCTTTATATTTACTTTTACCATGTTATTTGGTTTTTTAATAATTATTTATTTATTAAACCCTAATCCCTAATGTCCTTTTGAGTGTAACTTTTGCAGGCATAACAACTTTGATGGTCATATACAGGGATGCATACATATTTTTTCTTTGTCATCGCATGTTTTGATTGTTTTTTATGGTTTTTGTATAAAACCTCGAGCCTGGTCTTTGTCCGTTCTCGCACTCAAAAATACATGAGAACATGATCAAGCATACTTTTATCACTTTTCGGGCTCAACAAGGTTATACAAAAAAGGAACCTCCCTGGAGTCTTCATTAAGCTCTTTTCAGACTCTCTAAACATGAAAAGATAGCTGAGCGACCTTGCTATTTTCACGCTCGATAAAGTATTTGAAGAAAGCGTCTAGTGAGCGATAATTTATCTCTTTTTCGGTCTCATTGGACTATTTTACGAAAAAGAAACTGAGAGAGTTCTCTTTTAATTGTTTTTCCAAATTCTATAATCATGAAAAACCTTCGATTTTTCTATCTTTGGACTCGTTAAACAAACATTGACAGACCCATAATGGGACCGAACCACTCCTTCTTAGGGTTCGTTAAACATACTCTAAAGGACTTATCCGAAGGATAAGCTTATATCAACAAGCATATGTTATCCTCCTCAAGCTTGCATAAAAATAAAAAGGTACTTGCCAAAAATGGTGGGGGAAAATTTGGGAAAGGGATATGTTTTCATCTTCGTATTGATTGGCAGTAAGTGTCTCTCTTGAACATGACACCCCCTATTCATCATTTGAAGCCGGTTTGGGAAATCCATTTGTCTATCATTCAATTTGCTACAAGGTCATTCCCTATGTCGTCTTTGAGTCAATGCTGCCAAATCATTGGTCGTGTCATTCATATGTTCAAGAGAAGTCAATCTGAAACCTCTATTGAGTCGGCCATCTCCAGTTGTCCATTCTCTCCGTGTCGGCCTTCCCTGTGTCCAGTTCAATCTACATCGTACTCTGCTTCACCTTCAAAATCTGTTACTCATTTTGTGTCATTGATGGGGGATACATCAAGGCCCTCCTATGACGAGTTTTGTTCCATCGACTTCATCTCATTATCTAGAATCAAGAATTAAAAATTCTTTGGTACCTTGGAGCTTGCATGCCTCAATGGCAGGTTTCCTCGCTTTCGACAGTGGGTTTACATCATTGACCCCTGATCGAAATATTCCATCGGATGTTTGACTTCAACTCATTCATTCACACTCGATGGATTGTACTAGAGTACCTTTGGAGTCATTGACATCAATGGTGATTTCTCTTGCACTTGTTAATGGTTTCATCAATGACCAGTAATCAAGTGGTTTCTGCCATGTTCGACTTCGACACATGTAATCACATGGTTAGATTCATACATTTGGCGATAATATTGAAGACCTTGGACATCATGTCTTTGTCCAGGTTGTGATGGAGTATGTATAATTTGCGACACATAGATCCACTGTGTATGTCTTGTGGCTATGTCGTCTCAATTTGAATTTTCTCGCATAGATCCACAGTGTGTTCCTGGTGGCTATGGTATATTTTGACGGCATGGATACATAGTGTATGATTGGTGGCCATGACCTATGTCTACAATGTCATCCGTCTATGATCTGAGTATGGGAATGCCTACCTCAAAATTGGTATATATGATATTCGGCAGACGCTTGGTTGTTCGCACGTTTCCGATTAGGTGTGCTCCTGGTTTTCGACACACACATGCAGTTTACAAAGTCTTTCGGCTGTCACTGATTCCAACCTCATACTTTGGGGGGCATTTGGTTACCCATGATTTTGGTCATCATGATGGTGTATTAATGATGGTGTACTCTGGCTCTTCATAAGAACTTTCTCCTGAGAAAAGTTACTTTCATCTCTTCCCAGAAAACTCACTTTTGAAGAAGGTTCGTAGGCTGCTAATATATTAGAGTGCGAAAATGACCCATTCTCACAGGCTGCATTAAGCTAGGGTGCGAACTTCTCACACTGTGTTGAATAGACAGGGTGCGAACTCGTCCTAAAGCATAGAAAAAGATGAATTCTCGATGATTCTACAAGGGAATCTTCTAGAACAATGGGTTGGCATTCAAATGGTTATCCTTGTACTGGATACCCTGATATTGTGGGATCATTCTTATCCAAGTAACTATCTCATTCTCTCCTATATATTGAGGGAATTCTCATGGAAAAGGTTAAGAAAGATTCATTGGAGAATTGGTGAAAGAATTGTGTGAAGGACCTAGCTTGAACAGTAGCTTGGAGAATCTAACAAGTCTATCAAGAGGTTTTGATCTTCTTCATGCAAGGATTGAGAAAGTGTGTGTGTTGGAGCCAATATCCATCGAAAGGAAGATTGTGACATCAAGGTGATCAGGTTGTAATATTTACTTTCAATTAATATGATATAGTGGCATGTCCCTTTCCCATAAAGCTATTCTCACTTTATTGTGTAATTCCTTGATCATACACATAAGTTGACAATTGAATATATTTAGCTATCTTCAGTTTGGTTGGTTTGTGTTGTCTTGGTCTTGACCTCACGAGAGCACCAGAGCAAAGAGGGAGCAAAAAAGACCCTAGGAAGCGATATTAAGGTATGTTACTTGTTCCTTCCTACTAGCTAATTCAATGGTCAAAACTTAGGGAAATAGTCATGTCCTGTCCTATTTTGTTCTATATCCAAGTGGATCTAGGGAGATCTGTTAGTGTGCACACCTACCAATTAGTCCAATAACACACACCAAAGGACTATCCAACGGAGGAAACCAGGAACAATAACAAGGGTTTAACCAAATAAGCTCTCGAGTGTACTTTCATAATAGACGTTGTGATACGAGTAATGGCTCGGTACCGACAGAATGAATGGTGCTGTAACATGGGTAAACTAGGATAGGAACCAAAACCTTACCAATAGAACCTGACTCCTTTCTACTACAGTTCCCTGGAAGTAAGACGAGGATTTTATCAAAGAACTGAGGTGTGCACAAACACACAGATGAGGCAGAATGATTTTAAAGCATAAATAAAAGGATAGCTGAAGGTAAACTCACCACACATAACTGTTATCGAGAATCTCCTCGCATCTAGCACAGGAACTGGAACCGTGAACTCTTGGCCATGATGTTTAAGCCAACAAGGGAATGGTCTGCAATGTTTTCTCTCCTTCACAAAAAAACCTTAACTAGGGTGTGAACATAATGGTCTGAGACGATGATCCCTCCTCCACCCAAACCAAAACCTGAATGAGTGAAGGGTATGAGAGTAACCTACGAATGGAGCAAAGGGGAGGAGTTTTTTTCGTACTTAGACCATGTGATCATAGGGGAGGTGTCTAAATCTCCTTGGGGCATGCCAGTCGAGCTCTATATCGAGTAGACATATTTTTCCAGGAGCTTTAAATGTACAGATAGGCCTTTAAGGCACAATTATTTCCACCTGTATCGGTTGAGAAGAGCATTGATTGCGAGGCAACCGGATAGATTTTCTCACTACACCATTTTATGTCGAATCCAACTACCTTGCATTAAACAAATGAGGCTATTAGCCTTGTCGTTACCTAAAGATTGATGTGTAATACGATCATAACGATAACCTCTAAAAAGATTAACCCTTTGTGCACTTTAGATTCAAGGTGTAAGTGGCCGAAGTTAATCCACTATACCTATGTTTTCCGAATAGGGTTAAATTCTCCTTGTAGATTTTATAATGTTACTTACATATATCGGATTGAACTTCTTAAGGCCTGACACCTCTAACCTC
>ML872666.1:8756-19511 GCA_009831015.1 Picea engelmannii
ATGGTCCACAATTATCCATGGGACCCTGGTATATGGTTGTACATCAAGCGTTGAGGACAACGCTTTCATAAGGGGGATGGAATGTAAGGTGGCTAGAGAGGTAGTGGGGGGGCCCAGAGGGCCCATAGTGATAATAGTGGAGGTCATTCAATGTAAGGTGGACTAGGTCCACTATATTATTAAATAAGGTCCACTATGTTTGTTAGATATAATAAATGTAAGAGGATTTCTTAGAAGGTTCTACTTCTAGAAGATTCCTCCTCTATAATGTTCTTAGGTGATGGAAGAACTATATAAAGGGGTTCAAGCAATGTAATGAGACATGAAGAGAAGTATTGTATTTGGAGCGGTAGCTCAATAGGAGGATGCCCCCTCGAAGAGGCAAGTGAACAGGAGAGGATCCCTTCCATAATAGGATCCATTGTATGGTGTTGCCCTACCTCAAGGGTTTCTATAATAAAGTTGTGGTTTTCTATATGGTTTCATATATCTTGTGTGGTGATTGTATTAAGATATCTTTGGATCTATTGTGATATTTTGTATTCAACATTGGTTCTTAACTAGCTTGTTAAGAACCAAAGACTGAATACAAAATCACCACAACAGATATACGAGAACAATATGCAAAATCTTCTTTATTACCATCAAACCCTTGAGGTAGGGCAACACCATACAATGGATCCTATTATGGAAGGGATCATCTCCTGTTCACTTGCCTCTTCGAGGGGGCATCCTCCTAATCAGCTTCAGCTCCAAATACAATAATTCTCTTCATGTCTCATTACATTGCTTGAGCCCCTTTATATAGTGCTACCATTACCTAAGAATATTCTAGAGGAGGAATCTTCTAGAAGTAGAACCTTCTAAGAAGTCCTCTTACATTTATTATATCCAACTAACATAGTGGGCCTTATTTAATAATATAGTGGACCTAGTCCAACTTACATTGAATGACCTCCACTATTATCACTATGGGCCCTCTGGGCTCCCCTACTACCTCTCTAGCTACCTTACAAGTTCCCTTTTGAGGGAGTGCTACCTATTATGGGTAGTAGTTAAGTTGTTGAGATGAATGGGGGAAGGATCCTTTCATTCTTGGAAGGCAGTTTGATTCGAATCCCTAGTCCAGCCATGATCTTAGGGTAGATCCTCAACTGAAGGAGGCAAATCCTCAACTTCCCCAAGGATATCTCAAGTGATTAGAGCCTCTCCAAGGCTATATAAGAAAGCTTTCTAATGGTGAAAGGGGATGGGAAAAGAGAGAATCACACCAAACTTATGATCTTATAAGTGGTGTTGGAACATAGATATTTTGGAAGCAAGAGACCTATGATCTCATAGGGAGCAATTGGTGAAGCTATCATCATTCGAATCATGGATCTTTTGAGCAAGGGTTAGACAAGGAGGGCTTGACGAAATTGTTGCAATCCATCCATGACTGTAAGCAATGTTTTGTCCTCATTAATATAATTTTCTTGGCCTGTTTCTTTCTAATTCATGTTCAATCTCACATGAATTTGTCTCTTTAGTATATAGACCTATTTCAGTCTAATCTTGATAGAGTAGGAAGTGGTCGTACTTTGTTTGTCTACAGGATCCATTGAGGAGCGAAAGATTAGAGCTCAACTCAGAGCGTGCAGGGACAAACGCCGGTAAAAGGTACTTCTTTTCTCCTTCCTCCTCATACACTAGTCCACCTATATCTAAAAGGAAGTCAGTGTCCATGAAAAGCACTTTCTGTCTTAGATTTAAGAGTCTATCTCTTTGAGGAGATCTAACTGTTCGCAGGGAGATTTTCCTTCAACACAGATCTCTGTGGCTTAAAGACGTCGGAATACGTCTCTACCCTGGAAAAAAATATACCCACAATTTCTGCCAAGGAAAGTTCTCTAATACCACTTGCAAGATACCATATCTAATAAATATGCAGAACAAAAATAAAATGCTAGGAATGGCAGAATAACAGTAATATAACCAACATAATCATCCACAATAACACATAAATAATATGAGAACAACAACTGAAATAACACTTTGATTCAGAAATAAATGTTCACAGGCCTCTTCGAGGGGGCAACCTCCAGTTGAGCAGCGCTCTGTTATAATAATCTCCAAGCTAGGGTTTTCATACCCTCGACCCTTATTTATACTAAATATGTCTATTAAGAGAAGCATCTAGAGGAATATCCTTCTAGAAGCGAAAGCTTCTATTAGGTCTTCTTACATCCACTTTATTCTATTTTATTGAAAGGCCTTATTAATATTGACCTTTATTACATCTGAATACATTGATCTACCTATGTGCAAGTTAGGACCTTAACAAACTGATTTTCCACTCTCTCCCCCTTACAACATACAACCAACTCCTATGATTTTTATTCTACTTTGCAACAATACAAATATTTATACAAGAGGGGCTCAATGATCTTCCCTCACAAGATAAACTAGTGGTGTCAAATCACCATTCAAAATGCCTATCGAAAGGGAAAATTACAATGATGGAAATCTGCTCCAAATCGGATGCAGATCCATTATGTCATCAACCACTTAATGGAGAACTTATCTCCAACTTGTGTGAAAGAACAATTTGGCTCTTCCAGCTTGTCCTCCTTAAATGCCCAGATCACGCTTTGGATTCACGAGGCAAAATGAGAGGGAGGCACCTCTCTTCCCTTAAATTCCCACCATGCGTGAAATACAACTAGCGTGTGTTGAGGTGGAGCGATGCTCCTGCATTATACTCCATGACTATGAAAATCATGAGCTCCTTTTCATGAGATTTCTAGCATGATTGAAATCCTCCTAGATCCCAAACTTTCTCTTGGAGTTGTCCCTCTGCTCCTCTGCTTCGTTGTCTCTGCTCATGCATAATCCTTGTTTCTCGTGCAGGTTTTGTTTCATCCATCTTCCCCTTGATGACTACTTCCTCTGCTGACACTAACATCAACTTTCTTATCTCCTCAACCACATCGTCCAGCTACTCCATCGGTTAGTTCTTATGTTTCCAACTAACTTGTTGCATTTATCCCTTGTATTTGGGAAAATCACACTGATCTCCCAAGTTGTCTTCTCCATATTTTGTGGTATTAACTTTCCATTCTACTTCAGATTTCACTTCTATAGAATTCACATCACTGAAATTCTACTCAACTACCACTTCTCCTGATAGATTGATTCCTGTCAGTTCTTCGGTTGGTTCCATTCCAACTTCCACCAACTTCTCCTCATGTTGTTGTGTCTCCGCTGGCATGGATATCTCTTGGCAGCCACCTTCTGGTCCTGGACTTTCTAACCAATCCTCCAATCCCCTTAACTCCAATTCCCACTGAGTGAGTGACTTAATTGGGTATTCTCCTTATGTTGGGATATACTTTAGTATCTGTTCCTTCTCCTCCATGACAATATCAGTTCATTGTCCTTTCATCGCATCGGTATCATATGTGCTAGCCTCTCCTCGTTTTCTTGGTAGGAATATATTGAATCCTCCAATGATCAGAATGGTCCTCTGATCCTTCTCCTCGATGATAGAAGTTCTCAACTTTTCATCATCTTCATTCACATGGTTCACAGTTCCACATAAATATCCATCTGAGTGAGGTATTCCTCCTACCTCCTCTTCATATGTCAACTCCTCCAGATGTAAACTCCTAACTGAGCTCATCTCTCCTCTCTTTCCCACCTGGAAATCTAGGATGTCTCCTCTACCCACCTAATAGTTTATGAGATCAACTGATCCCTTCACCTTGCTCACTTGGAAATCTACGAGACCATTTCCATATCTCTTTCCCTTATGACTGAGGTTTTCATCATGCCTCAGCCACATTTTTAACCTCTGTTGCTGCCCTCTGGCCAACAACTTCTGAACATGCCATTTGGTTGTCCTCTTCAAAGGCCATTCATACCTCCAGTGTACCTTTTCCTCCTGTTGCATCTTGAATGCTAGCTTCTCCATCTGTGCTCTAATTTCACTAAGCTCCTTATCCATCTCTACTCTACTCTTCTATGGTTAGACTCTCCCTTTACCATGCTCATGATTTCCAATGGCCATATTTATTCACCTATAACCCACTTGGTTGTTTAACATCTGCTACACACCTTGCAACTGCTTCAACAGAGTACTATGTTGTGCCTCCCTTGCTTACATAAATCAATTCTTCATTAGATCTAATACCACTTTGACAGAAACCTCCCCTCCTCTCCTTCGGGGCTGACTCGGCCTCCTAGTCTAGGATCGTTCAAATCACCAAACCAAATGGTTCATCGGGCTCTTGATGGAACCAATTTAACTTGACATAGGTCCTTTTCTTTCTCGAAACAAGTTATATAGCACGTGCAAACCCTCTTCTTAGCACTGTTCAACTCTTAAAACCAATGCTGCTAGCTCCCCATGTTAGGATTTCACCTTGATGTGACAATGGACTATGACCATGGGATAACTCTCATCGTGATCCCATACTTCATAACTTTCACAAGCTTCTTACTCCTTTTCCCTGATTTCTGAATCAGAGAATTCTCTAGGACCAGATCTATCGTCCACGTTCTCCTTGTGATCAATAGCTATGATCAACTTGACGAGTTGGAATTCACAAGTCCTCTCTTATCCTGACTTTGTTTTTCCCTGACTTGAGTATCATCAAAGTGTTGATCTCTCACCATACGGCTAGGATTACTTCGTCTTTCCCAGCTCTTCGGGTATTCTCTCCTCGATTTTTCTCTGAAGGGTTCTTCCTTCAAAGTGCATGGATCTCTGCCATGTACCCTTCCATATCCAATGGTCTGGATTGAATTCGCTCTTCACAACTTTGCAAACATCCTTGTTTGCTTTCAACAAATATCCTAAAGTTATTTCTCCCGAACCTCTCAATATTATGTCACCTTTCTCCTATGCAACGATGGATGATTTCGCTGTCTTCGGGACTTTGGAAAGTCCTTGAATCCTTTTCACACTTAGTGCAACTTATCCTTTCGAGACTTATTCCATTCTCGAATACCTTCTGCACCCCTTGCAAAGTTTTGCACAGACTCTTCTGTGACTTTGCTCAGCTTGAAAACCTCCAAGGTTCCTAGTTCCTTTCTATCCTTCGGTGGACTCCCTCTTGCCTTCCTGGTAGAGTATCTCTCTTCCTCCTGAGATTGTAATATGGACTTACAGTCTCTCTCAATGCACTCCTTGTGATTTTCTTAGTTCTTCAACGAATTCTCCCATAGCCTTATGTAAAGGCTTAAGTCATCTCCTTTCCTTTGATGATTCTCTCTTGCAAAGCCTTCCTTCCTCAGAATGTTCAGTAATTCTGGGATTCTCCTAAGGATTCCAACACTTACAAAGGTGTTATTCTTGTGTTCACTCACACTAGCTCGATGACCTCCTAGAAGATTATTTCAGAGTATTCATTAACTCTGAGTTGTGTTTCCTCGCATACAATCTTTCCTTTGAAGGCACTTAACCACCTTGAAATTTCTCCCTGATTCTGTGAATTAATTTGGTGTGCCCTCTGGAAACTTCTCTTCTAACTCCACTGAATTCAAACATGCACTCCTTGCGTTGACTAACATTTTTTCCTTGCTTTGTCATGCACTCCTTTCACTTAAACTAGGGAACCAAACTTAATTCTACACACTCATAGATAGAAAACTATATCTCTATCCTTGCAGACAATTTCTAACATTCATCTACAACTTGATTTCATGTAAATGGAATTCATAACAAAACATCCATTACGCAGAAATGTAAAACAAGAAAAATTGTCATTTTCTATTAATGGTGGAATGTCAAATTAGAAATGTCTGAGTCTGAGCTACAAGTGAGTCTTGACTCTCTCCCCCTTACAACATATAGCCAACTCCTATGATTTTTTTTCTACTTTACAAAAATACAAAGATTTATACAAGAGGGGCTCAATGAGCTTCCCTCGCAAACTAAACTAGTAGTGTAAAATCACCATTCAAAATTCCTATCAAAAGGGAAAATTACAATGATGGAAATCTACTCCAAATCGGATGCAGATCCATTTTGTCATCAACCACATAGTGGCGACCTTATCTCCATCTTGTGCGAAATCACAATTTGGTTTTTCCAGCTTGTCCTACTTAAATTCCTAGATTGCTCTTTGGATTCTTAAGGAAAAATGAGAGGGTGACACCTCTCTTCCCTTAAATATGCACCATGCATGAAATCCAACTGGCACGTGCTGAGGTTGAGCGATGCTCCTGCATCAAATGGTGCATAAAGTAATAGCAGAACAACACAGTATATGAAACCACAACACCAAAATAATACCTTTATTGATAGGAAACAATGTTAACTTGCCTCTTCGATGGGGTAACCTCCAATAGAGCAGCACTCTATTACAATAATTGTAAAGAAAAAACTTATCATGCTCTACTGTTATTTATACTAATTCTATCTTCTAAAGAAACTTCTAGCGGAAGATATTTCTAGAAGAGAAAGATTATATTAGGTAGAGCGAAAATGGAACCTTCTTCATTCAACTCAAGGAGAGGGGTTTGAGTTTGGCACTTATTTCCAATCACCTTATTTAAGCATGATACATCAAAAGTGGCATGGAGCTTAAAATCAATGGGCATATCTAATTGGTAGGTGACAGGCCGTACATGCATGAGAATGACATAAGGATCATAAAATTTGGGAGCAAGCTTATGACAATGTTCAAATTTGAGTGAATTATACTTATAAGGTTGTAGACGAATAAACACTTGGTCCCCTTCAACAAATTAACATTGAGAATGACCTTGATCAACTTACTTATTCATGCGATTTTGAGCCATCACTAAATTGTCTTTGAGGGTATGGAGAATGGCCTCACGTATTGTAAGATGTTTTTCAACCTTTTGAACCTTAGACACACCTAACATGTATGAGATAAATGATGGTGGATTTTGTCCATATACTTCTTCAAAAGGAGTAGTGAGTGGTTTTATGGTAAGATGTGTTGTATCACAATTCATCTAGTGGTAACCACTGAGCCCACTGATGTTGAAAGTTAGATGAAAAACACCTTAAATATGTTTCCAAACACTTGTCAACAATTTCAGTTTGGCCATCATTTTGGGGATGATAGGCAGTATTGAGATGTAATCAGGTGCCCTGTATCTTGAAAAATTATTGCCAATTTTTTTTGGTGAACGTGGGATATCTGTCAGAGACAATAGTGTGTGACATGCCATGAATTTTGAAGATATTATCCATGAAAACTTGGGCCATTGTGGATGCGGTGAAGGGATATTGCAGAGCACATAAATGAACATATTTGGAAACATGATCAACCATCACCATGATGATTGTCTTGTTTCCAGATTTAGGGAGGCCCACAATGAAATCCAAAGAGATATCCCACCAAATAGAAGGGGGAATTGGAAGGGGTTGGAGTATGCTAGGGGATTTGACTGTTTCTCCTTTGTTGTGTTGATAGACATCACATTTGGACACAAAGGTGAAGACATCATGTTTCATACCATCCCAGGAAAAACAATGTTTAACCCTTTCATAGGTTTTGGTAAAACCTAAATTCCCAAAGGTCGGTGAATCCTGAAGCTAAGAAAGCACCATAGGTTTAAGTTGTGACTATTTTCTTATATAGAGACAACCTTTTTAGCGAATCTCATTATTGTGCCAAGAGTACCCTAGAGAGGCTGGAGAATTTTCTTGAAATTGTTGGATCAAGCGAGATATTTTGGGATCTTGTAACCATTCCTCATGAGCATCTTGGAGCCAATCAGGTACAACAAAGGATAGGTAAAAGAGGGACCATTCTTCTTCATATTTTCAATAAAGAGCATCAATAACCACACTATCTTTTCCCTTCTTGTAAATGATCTCATAATCATAGCTAGATATCTTGGTGACCCATTTTTTTTTCTCTGAGGATGAAATGCTTTGTTCTAGAAAATACTTGAGGCTCCGATGATCAGTTTTAATCTGGAATCATTTATCCAAAATTTATTTTTCATAAATGGATTGGCCCAAATGTTTGTCTGAAATTTGTTTGTTGGTGAAGGCCAAAGGCCAACCATATTGAATGAGTACTTCCTCATTTCATTTTCTGAAATCATCACATTCCAAGACAAAAGTCTTGGTGAATACAGGAAGGGATAGGACCGGAGTCATGCACATAGCATCTTTCAAGGCCTGGAAGGATTGGTCAACTGTTGGAGTCCAAGTGAAGTCATTATTTTTAAGAAGAGCGGTGAGAGGTACTGCAAATTTTACATAATTCCTAACAAGCTTGTGATAATAACCTATTAAACCCAAAAATCCATGTAAGATCTTAATAGTTTTAGGGTGAATCCAATCCTGCATAGCCTCAATTTTCTTAAGATCCACCCATACATTGTCCTTTCCCACAATATGAACAAGGTACTCCACTTCCGAGGCTCCAAAGACACATTTAGATTGTTTGAGGAGAAGTTGGTGCTTAGAGAGTAGATGGAGAATTTGATCCACATGGGTGATATGGAATGTCAAAGTTTTACTATAGATGAAAATATCATCAAAGAAAACTAGGAAAAAATGACAGAAGACATAACTCATGAGACTTTGGAAGGTGGAGGGGGCATTACACAGGCCAAAGGGCATGAACAATAACTCATGGTGACCCTCATGAGTTCTAAAGTAATTCTTGGGAATTTCTACTTCTTTCATACGTATCTAGTGCTAGATAGAATGGATATCAAGTTTAGTAAAGTACTGAGAACCGCTCAATTCGTCCAAGAGATAATCAATGGCATTAATGGGAAAATTTTCTTTGATGGTGATTTTATTGAGGGAACAAAAGTCAGGAAACATGCACCAATTTCCTTCTTTCTTGAGTAACATGACCACAGGAGAAGAATAAGGGCTGGTACTAGGGTGGATAAACCCCTCTTGGAGCAAATCTTGCATGATTTTATCAATTTTATTCTTTTGGGAAAAGGGATAACAATAAGGGAAAACATTGGGAGGAAGACTACTAGGAACAAGGGGAATGGAATTATCATGAACACCTCAGGAAGGGGTAAGTCCTTGAGGAGTGGAAAAAATAACTTGGTGTTTGGAGAAGATATATTGGAGATTGGGATGCATGGAGGGTGTCTCAACTACTTCAATGGAATGGAGTTGGGCAATAATACCTGAATGACCTTTATAAAAATATTTTCCATTTGATGGGAACTGATGATCTCAAGAGAACATGTTGTGATTCCTTGGAATTGATACTATTTTCCCTCTTGGTGGAACTGCATGGTTAGTTCCTTAAAATCCATGAGAATGGGGCCCAAAGTCAATAACCATTCAACACTTATCACAATGTCACAACTACCCATGTCGATGGAAAACATATGAGATTTCAGGTGGTACTATCCAATTTGAAGACATACATTTTCAAAATTCCCACAACATTTTATGGACCCTCCATTGGCTATCATAATTTTAAAATTGTTGACGACACGAATATAGCAATTGGTTTTCTAGGAAATGTAGCGGTGAATAAAATTATGGGTGCTTCCACTATCAATAAGTATGATGAATTTCCTATGCTTAATATAGCAATGATATTGAGGGTTTATGTAGAAGAGAATCCAGTGAGGCAATGCAATGAAATCATGGGGTCAACTTTGGGTGGGTTAGCGGGATCTGTGGTAGCATTTGGAAGGGGTAGCTCTTCAATAGGGGGAACTACAACTTCTTATTCAACAACATCCTATGAAATGGACATAAAAAGGTTTTGTTCTTTACACTTGTT
Organism: Picea engelmannii; assembly: GCA_009831015.1. Lineage (NCBI taxonomy): Eukaryota > Viridiplantae > Streptophyta > Pinopsida > Pinales > Pinaceae > Picea > Picea engelmannii. The sequence goes on from ML872666.1 coordinate 18,494, forward strand.
CCTATGAAAATATTTTTCATCACAATTATAGCAAAGTCTCTTGAGTTGGCACTCAGCCATTTCGGCCTGAGTTAATTTCCGGACCATGAGGGGAGTGACAAAGGGGGAAGGATTTCTGGGGAAAGGGAAAGGAACAAAATAGGTTTTTTTGTGCTGGAGAAAAACAACTTGTTGGGATTCTTTAGCACATTTAGTATCTTCCAAACAAGTCTGAGGGAGATCCATGGGGACCTGGGATTGAATTTCATCCTTTAGGTCACTGATAAATCATTCTTGGAAGAACGGATTTGCCATTCCCTCCATTCTGAAGTCCAAATGATCAAAGGAAGTTATACATTATTTCGATATTCTTGGTTGTTTCAACTTGGTCAAATTCCCTAAATAGTGGGTGTTAGTGTCAAAGAATTCATAGAGATCTGTAACAAATTGGGTCCATGAAATATACCCATGGCATGCATTTTTATGCCATTTCCAGTGTTCAATATCCAGATAGAAAACAACATAATGAATTTTTTTCCAACTCGTCAATAATTCCATGCAAAGAGAAATATTGCTCAATTTGAGTGACCCAACCTGTGGGGTCGGAGACATCAAATTTATTGACCTCAACTCAGGGAAGATGGGGGTCACAATAAAAGGAGTTGGATTGAAAAATCATAGAATGGGAGGAATCGACACCATATAAGTGGGACGGTTGGTCCAAGGAGGAAGAGCCCTAGGGGTAGTTCAAAAAATGGTTGACAACAGACGAGAGGGTGGAAAATTATCCCATGAATTTGGAATCCACGATGTCAAATTGTTGTTGGACTTAGGTCTCTAATTTTTCAATGTAGGATTTGACAGAAGCAATCTCAGAAGTCACTTGTTGGAAGGACTCCTTGGTCTGAGTGATGGAATCTTGCAGGTATTTTTTGTGAGTGGTGGCCATTTGGATATGAGGGGTGCCTCTAAGGAAAATGGGTGGGTCAAACCATAGAAAAGAAGTAATTATAAGTGATAGGTACCATGATGATCAGGG